>VWZW01007540.1:136832-267584 GCA_013397115.1 Edolisoma coerulescens
GCCCGGCCCCCCGCCCCCACCCACCCCTGCCGCAACAACGGCACCTGCTCGCCGCTGCCGCCGCCCCGCCGCCTCCAGCTGATCCTGCCCCAGCCCCCGGCCGGCTACAGCTGCACCTGCCCCCCGGGGGTCACCGGCGACTCCTGCCAGGTAATGGACGCGCCTCAGCGCCGCCCGCCCGCCGCGCGTCCTTGTACCTGTCCCTGCCCTTGGGTGTCCCCGCTCTCTGCGGGGACAGAGCGAATGTTCCCCCCGCTGCTCCCGCCGCGCCCCTGCCCCGTCCGCGGGCGGCTCTGCCCGCTCTGCCCCGTTCCGCATCCCGCCCTTCCCGCTGCCCTGCTCCGGCCCTGTCGCCCGGCCGGTCTCGGTCCCCGGCGAGCTGTGTCCCGTCCCCCCCGCCCCGCGCGGCCGCTCCCCACCCCGGCTCCGCGCGGGGCCGCTGCCGGCTCCGTTCCCGGCCGCCGCGGGCACCCGGGGCTGCGGTGGTCCCGGCTATTCTCGGGCTTCCCGAGGGGCTGCCGGCCCTGCGGGCTGCGAGCCGCGCCACGGGCTGGCTCCCGAGCCGGGAGCCGCTACTCCGGGCGTCAGACGGAGCGGCGGCGGGCTCGGGGCTCGGTCGGGGTGAGGGAGGATGGGGCTGAGCTCAGCCGGTGCCTCCCAGGTTAATGTCAGTTCTTCAGCCCCCCCGCCGCCCAGACCTCGCAGGTTGTTTAGCACTGACTTACTGGAAGGTGAAAAGGATGGTCCTTGGAAGCGGATGCTCTATTGCATTGAATGCTAATCCTCAAATCGTGTCTCCAGTGCTCATTTTCATAGGCTAGGAGTGCTCGCTCCCACGTTTTGGGTGCCTTTTGGTTTGATTTCGAATTCTGAAAGATCGGAGCGCTTGGAGTAGGGATAATGATCTAAAATACAGCGAGACAGTAAGCAATACCTTTCTAATGCGCTTGGTCATATTGGGACTTAATGTAATAGTATAATTGAATTTAATTATTGTAACGTGAAATAGTAATAGTATTTTTTTTTTTTTGTCTCTAGCATTAAGGATGGCAGTCTTTATTATCATGTTAAGAAATTCCCAAACACTCAATTTTCTCTATCTCCAGATAAGGAAAAGCAGGTGCCGGTACCCAGAGGTTTGTTTCCTGCATGTGTGTATGCCGGGGTACTTTCTGTGACAGTGAGGTACAAAAGGCTCTGTGGATTGACGGACCATTGGTTTGTCAGTGCTCTTGCTTGTAAGTGCATTTGACATAGAAGCAAATGATTTCAAGTAATTTCAGTCTGCTTTTTAGGCTTTATTTTCTCGTTCCTTTGTCATGTTGTATCTGAACTATACTGCTGAATAGATGAAAGGGATAATAGGTTTACTGAAGATTTAATATGTAGTCGAGTATAAGAGTCATTGTAAAGTAGGAGCGCTATGCACAGAGTTCTCTGCTTGCCTTGAAATGCCTCAGCTGGTTCAATGTAACAAGGTGAAAATATTTACACTAATGAGATGCTGTAAAATCGGAGAGATTAAAGTGGATTAAATAGATTTCTCCTTTGCTAATTTTAGATCTTGTCTTAGGAGTTTACTATGTTTCTATCTCTACAAAGAGAGAAAGAGAGCGCTGTGTGTTTGCTTCTGCACGTTGCTGTTAGACTTCAGTGTCTGAGGATCCATGACTGAAAGATTAATGACCCCTTTGAAGACCTAGTAAAATGTAACACTTGCTGCCATCGCACCTTCTGTGAAGTGTTGTGCCTGGGGATCTGGGTTTAATTGTTTTTCTAGTAAAAGACATAGGCAATGTTTTCATAGCAGTTATGCATTTTATTACCTAATAACAGGAGGCTTATGGTGTTACACATTTTGTTTCTTTTTATAAAATACTGAGTAATGACCCTTGCAAGGAATACTGATCAAGAAATGAGTGCCACTTCTGGCTATCGTGTCAGGAGTTAAAGTGTGGACACCAGGTAGTTCTGAAAAGTCTATATAGTTTTGAAATGTAACTTTAACTGGAGACCAGGCAGGTTTTTTTAAAGGTGTAGTATAAACACAGTACACCCATCTTTCAGGTTTTGCTCATTTTATCAAAATAGGGAATAAATAAATGTTGTACAAATGCATTACTTCCTGTGTTGCTTTGTCACTCAGATACCTCAGAGCTTACCAGATGCCTAATGGCTTAAACTTCTACAAAGGAAGGTCATGTTTTCTAATTCAGTGACAATAAATAACCATAATGATTTAAAAATAACTGTAAGGATTTTTTTCATGTACTGTTAGATGTTATGAGAAACCCTGATTTAGCCAGCAGTTATCACTGGGATATATCTAGATGGGTTTTTGTCTTAATGCTGAAGTTGTTGCTGAACAATTGGATTTACAAAGGGAAATGCCAAGAGGAGAAGAAAGAATAGGAATTATTGTCTTTAAATACTCAGATCATGGAAAGTAAGTTTGGATTTTTGGAATTTATGGTGGAGCTGGAGTACTTTGGGAACTCCTGCTTCCCTAAAAAGGTTGGATTACTTCCATGTCGCTTCTTGTAGTGAAGGCAACATTTCAATAATTCTGCTCAGATGTGTCGAGATTTTAGAAGGAAGACAAAATGTTTTCAATCTGCCTGTGAGTCAGCTGGGCATGGTGAAGTCGATAATGCAGAAAGATTGCTGAGAGTCAGACTTGGAGATATCACATCAATTTTACCCCTGAAGATTTTACCGTAACTGGTTTTGATGCATCTGTGGATGCTGGTGCTGGCATGGGAAAAGAATAAAACTTACATCACGTACACATGAGATACTTCTAAAAGTCCAGAGCTTTCCTATCACCAAGGGATGTATTTTACTTAGGCAAACCAATTCCACGATTTCATGTTATAATTGCTTCAGTAACTCATTATTTATTTAACAACAGAAATTACAGGTCCTTCTAGTACATCCATGCCATTAATTATGCATTTATTTATATCTCACGTTATTTGTAGGTTGAATATACTTTGCTTTGCAAACTTTAGGCTGGTTTTGTTATGGATTGTCTGGTCCCCCATTGTGGGACATTGCTCTAATTTACCTCCATTTCTTTTCATGGTTGTGAATTTTTTCCCACTTCTCTTGAAAATACTTCTAGTCTTTAAAGGAGACATAGAATTACTGTGTTGAAGTGTCTTAAAGTTTGGTCTGAGCAAAGAAATCACATGTGTTCCCAAGAAAATTGTACAGAAGCTATAGTGAATTCAACTGCCTTTTTTCTATGGGAATTTAAAATGGGCCATTTCTCAGGTTTACACTGAGAAAATTTGATGAAACAAACTGAAATGAACAGATACTAAAGTTCCATTAACTTCCTAATCCCTAAATTTTTATTTGTTTTACTTTTAAAAGCAATATTCATTTCTAATGACTAAAGTAATGACTACTTTGTTATTTTTATTGATGTGTAGAATCCAATAAAACAGTTTTTCTTTACCAGGAAAGTTGTATGTAAACATGAATTTGTGTTAGTGCCTGATGAAATAATTTTAGAGACATAAGGTACAAAACAACTAATTGGGAAATGAAAAAGCTTCATGATCAACTTGGTAGTTTGCTTAAAAATACAGAATTGGAACTTAGCTAATTGCATTGAATTGCATGATGTTTATTTGATCCCATGCTAGTGCTAATTTCACTAAAAGGCTATCACATGAAGAAATATTAAATTATTAATGTATTTTAAAATACTGTCATACATGCTTTGTTTTAGTTGCTTGTCTTGTTTGTTTTTAAATTTAATTCTTTTCCCTCTCTTTTGGTTGATAATTTTCTCTTGTTCTTTTACTTCGCTGCTTTTTAGTATGTTTTTAGTTTTTTTATAGGTTATGTCAGTAATCAAAACTAGAAAACAAGTGGTGTCCAAGCATACTGAAGCAGCACTCTGACTTTGCAGCAGTTCTCTTCTATCCAGTCTGATTAGTGATGACTGAATGTTCCACTTCTGAGCGTGACGTGGTAGCCACTGGTGCAATGCATTTTTGTGTTAGTGTTGCAGTTATTCTTTCAGAAGCAAAGAGATCTCTTTGGTCTTGGGGAGGATTTGTTGTGTTTACTCTAATCATTGTATTTCCACACCTAGAACAGAAAATATTTTTTAGACTTAATTGTGGACATCCTCTTTTAAATGGAATTCTAGAAGGATGTAGCCAGAGTTTAAAAAACTAAAGGAAGGAACTGATGTTATAGAAACTGGACAGTAGATTGTATTTTAAATTTTGTTCTTAGAATTATTTTCATAATTTTTTAAGTTATTTTTTTATTTGCCCTCCTGAATTTCTGCCTGATTGTTCTTCTTCATTCCCTCCCTTTTGTTTTGTACCTTTAAATGCCAGATGAATTTATTCTTGTCTTTGATCATAGTATTTGAATGTTTGTAGACTTTACTGCAGTGATTTCAGGTTTTTTTTTGTCCTTTGACCCCTGCTTTTGTATTTTTATCTTGTGTTGGGTTTTTGCTTCTTTTTTCTTTGAATTTATTTTTGGTCTCAATAGACTTCTAGTAATGCGGTGTTTAATGCTGAATGCAGAAATCCAGAGTTAGCAAACTGCTGCAGGAAGAAGGATTGTTGTTGCTTGACTCACTGGTCTAATACTTCAGCATGAGCAATATGAATTTCATTGGCCAGGTTATTTCAGGTTGCACTGGACAGTGCTGTGTAAAAGGACATCCTTTAATCTAACTGGTAAATCACCTTGGTGTCAGTATCCTGATTAATTCCTCACATGATCTGTTTTCTATTAAGTGCTGACATCCCTTCTGAAAGGTCTCTAATCCTTAAATTCATAATGAATTCTCTAGTACATTTAAAATGCTATTTTCTGCCATTCTGTACTCATTAATGAAGGGCATATACTTAGATTATGTGGTTATTGTGATTCAAATGTTTTGTGGCATGACCACTCTATTTGCTCTTTTACCTTTAATACCAGTAACATGTAGAGTTAGCAGATGCCCTTGAATTTTCTTTTATCTGGATGTAGTTTAGCCTGAGTTTTGAGATACCATGTTGTTTCCTGCTGACCAGCTCTGCTCACTCTTGCAGTACTTTCAAGATGCAGAATTTAAACATTTACACTGATGAATATCCTGTGTGTGAGAAGAGGCTGTGAAGGCTCAGTTCTGTTTTTCTTGGAGGTGACTAAGGGGGATCCAAGTGCCATTCTCAGCCACCTAATGGATGGTCATAGAGAACATGGAGCAAGATTTTTCCCCGATGTGATCAGTGAAAGGAGGAGAGGGGACACACATGTTATAGTAGGGGAAGTCCCAGTTAAATCTGAGGGAAAAAATTCCTCACAGTGATGGTGTTCAAACACTGGAATAGGCATTTAGAGCAGTTGTAGGTCCTTCATCCTTGGGGATTCTGGGCTTGAGTGGCCAAAACCCCAAGTACCTTGGCCTGAGCAGGGGTTGGAGCAGAGAACTCCCTCAGGTTCCTTCCAGTCTAAACCATTCTGTATATACACACCCCTGTATTTTTTTTTCCCTATTAGATTTTGCATTTGCCTTTTACTCTTGTCCTGTTCCTGCCTCCCCTGTGCTGGACATTTGAATTATTTCCCTGTTGTTAAATATGTCTGTTTTACATCAAGTCTAGACTGTACCTGGATGCTGACAAACTTTGTGCCGTGCAAGCAGGACTCCCAAGATGGCAATATTGCTGTTAGATAACTGAAAAATACTTGGTATGAATTTCAGGACACTGAGTTTACATCTCCTGTAGTCACAAATGACTATATTCAAATTTCAGTCATTGTTGAGGTTTTTTTCAATTTACAATTGTGTGTCACATGGAACTTATGGGTGTAATTTGTTTCTGTGAGTTCTTGTGGTCTGCAAGTGCAGTGTTGTTCAGGTACCTCATGAACTCTGATCTCCAGGGTTGCAGTGGAGCTGATGAAGTTCTGCAGCGTGGCAATGTGTGGTTTCAAATATCACAGAATAAATGAATGTGAAAACTAGTTTCTCAACCCAATTTATTTTAGCTGTTGTAACATCTGGTCCCTCTTAGTGTAGTAGAAATGTATTTCTAGTCAGAAATATAAGCTTTTCAAATTAGCATCTTGCCTTGAAGCATATCATGTGAAAATACGTGAGTAAGAGACAGCAGTTTCCTAAGCAGTGAATGAAGAATTGTGCTGTGATTTTTGCCATGGGATCGAAACAAATTTGTTGTAAATATCTGTAGAATAAAACTGGAATAGTGCAATAACCCAAACTGTCTCAGTTATATAAGAGGTTATTATTTGGGTATCATCTACACACTGACTTTTGTGAATCTTTGTATCGTCTTTTCCAGTATTTTAAATGCTCTCTTTAAATTTGTTAAAAGCAGTTCTTTTTAAAGGCTAGTCAGGTCATTACATAGTGCAAACTATTTGGTTCTGAAAAATTCCGTCATATAAACAAAAGTTTCATGTGTTGGTTTTCAATAATTTTTTGTGATTAAAGATTGCAAAAAGCTGGATCAGGTGTAAAGTAACTGAATAATAGTAGATGATATGCTATGATAAGATGCTTCAGCTTTTTATATGATTTATTTTATTGCAGTTTATGCTCTTTGATCTAAGAGAATCACTTTGCAATGATATCTGCTTAAAAACCATCACTGTTTTACTTTCCTTTGAAATAATCTAACTTGATGTTGTCACATGTATATTGTGTAGCTCTGGAAATGATCTTTAGTGGAGCAGGTTCCCAATACAAGTGGAGTTGTATGACTTGATTCAGTGTTACAGGAGGTAGGATTGCTCTCCTCCTTTTGGGGGCTCTCAGAATCTTGTACATGTTGCCCTTCTGAGAAGCACTTGTTTGAGATCAGTAATTTCAGAAGTGGCATTTAGCAGGATCTCACTTGATCATGGGGTCATGAGTCTAGAGATCTTAGAAGATGATTAGTTAAAATTAAAATTCTGTTCTAATAGGCAGACATGGGTCTGCTGAAACAATGTCGACTTGAACACAAACACAGGTTGGTTGGGTTTTGGTTTTGTAGTTGCTTTTGGCACTCTCACAGCTCACTCTGTTCTTGTTAAATATCAAACTCCTGTGATATTTTGTGTTACATTTGCGTTCCAATTAATCCCGCAGTTTAATTGCATGGAAAAAATAACTTTGCTAGCTTTCATTTTCTGTCTTTCAATTTAATTGCATTCCCCTGTTGTATTTTTTTCCATTTATAAATGAGTTATTCTACTCTTCCCTCCGTGTGTGTATATAGTGAATATTCTTCTTTTTGCAATGTCCTTTCTGAACTGAATAAATTCAGTTAATGATATCCCTGTTGTTTGTTGGTTAATCTAAATATAAAGTTTTTGTAAATGCTAAATCCCATTTTTATGTATGCTGAGAGGTTATCTGTTCTCTTCACAACTGCACTAGAGGGAAGGCTTCAATAATAATTTTTTTTATATGCTCTTGTTTGATGTGGTTAACTGAGCTCAGCAACCTGCCTAGTGGTATGGTGATCCCCAAATGAAAGGATCCAAATTTCCAGTGCACCTGTATAATTTCAAAAGCACATTTTTTGGCAAAAGAGGGGCTAATTGCATTAAAATTTCTTAGTGGCATTCAAGTCAAAATCTGAAGGTAAAAGCAGTTTAGTAATGTGAATTTGACACTGTAGAGCATTTTTTATTAAAAGTCTTGAGTTGGTTTTTAAGGAAGAAAGGTAGTCTTATTCAGTTTTTTGTTTCTGTGTAGTTTTTCCAATTTATATGTTACTGGAATAAAGTGAACTCCAAAATAAATGTCCTCTGGAGCAAAACTTGTCATTTGTCAGAATGAAATCACGAAACGTAAACTGTAATTGTATTACTAGGAAAAAGATCTAAAACTGTGATTCAGCTGTAATTTTCCAACAATTTTTAACAAGGGAAAGACTCATCAAAATAAACATTGAGAAAGTAATGTTTGCTCGATAAGAAAACTCTTTATTTTTTTCTTTGGCTGTGTCTAATCTCTCACAAAGAAGCACTCATGCACTCAAAAGCTGATTTGTGTGCTGCATATGGAGCCTGTTTGAGTTCAGCAATACATATCACGGCCCTATATTATTTTTCAAGTTCACCTTGGTTTGCTTTACAATAATACAGGGTGTGACAATTATAATGTATTTTTAGTATTATATTCTGGTGTAAACCTGAAAAAGTGGCTGTAAATTTTATAGAAAGGTCTGGAAGTGATACATAGTGAGTAGGAATGGGAATATCAGGATTTGGTGCTTGCAATTCTCACTGCCTTGCTGAGTCACACTGGGCAAAAACTCATAGAACCTTCTTACTTACATTTCTTCTCTATAAATTCAGTTAATCCTGGGTGTTCAAAAGGTTAATTTGTGAATATATATGAAGGCTCTAAGAATGCTGAGTGAGAAGCACTTTATAAGGAAGCATAGTATTGAAATGCCAGATTCTGAATTACACATCAGTGATCCTATCAGGATATATTTAAATTGTAATGAAAAAAGCCTTCTTATTAAAGAAAAAATCAACCACTTGGACTATTTTTATGTCTGCAAATATTCAGTCTAGCAGTTTACAGATTAATTTAGTTTCATAATGTTCTTTCCCACTGGAAACAGGGCAATATATCAATGATCAGTATTTCAAAGACTTCTGTAGCAAAGTTGTTTGTGAACAGGGTGCTCTTGAATAAGGTAAGAACAGAATTCAAATTGACTGTGAAAGTAGGGTTGTTTTACTGAGATAAGGTCACTGAATTTTAATGATTTTGAGAGCTTTTTTGTAGCTCATGTATTAGTTGCAACAGCAACTATATTGTGAGTTTGAGAAGACTTTTGGGTAGCTATAGAAACAATTGCTGTAAAAAAAGTAACAAGATATGGTTCCTTTTCTTTCTAACAAGCCTCTCTTTCAGCCTAGGTAGCCCTTATCTGGTCCTTTGTGCTGGATCTAATAAAGCTGAAGCTTGTAGACAACAAGTGTAGATGACAAGGAATAACTTCAGTCAACCATGGCTATTCTGAATAAACTCTGATTCTTTGGGAGGAAGACCCGTATGTTTTGGTGGGTGCATGTGCTATAGTCTTTGAGCCTGAGGGTTCAACATGCAATTTAAAGATGTGCAGATAATGTCAAAGAGAGCAGAAGCTGTCCTAGAATGTTGTTCCCTTCCATGAACAAATAGTACTTAGTTCCCTGAAATCAAGTGAGGTAACTATTTACAAGATAGAGAAGGCAGAAATAGATATCATCCTGAGAAAGATTAGTAGATGTGTAAAGATTTGAATAATCTGGGATGGACTACTTGTTCACTTCTATACAGAGACAAGAAGAGTCTGAAGGTAATCTTGTGACAAGGACAATCCTTTAAAAAAACAATATCAATGAGACAGTTAAATTCTTCTGGGCATCAGCTATTAATCAAATCATGTGGCTAAGGAAAATAAATGGACAATTTTTTGTAATTTTCCAGACTCGGTACGTTGCTGTGATCTCCTTTTGAAATATATATTAGTTGTGTTTGTCCATAAGGACAGTAACTATCACCAAGAACCACGTGATAATTCTTAGGTTTCTTATTCAGCCTTAATGATTTGTGCTTTCAATTCAGCAAACCTGAAACAATTCATGCAAATTTTATTTATATCTTTGCTTTGAAGGTGATGTATGGTTTCTTCTGCTGAAGAAATTAAGCAAATTGTTAAATACCTTTATCAAAATCAAATCAGTGGAAAAATTTCTGTAATGGCTAACCAAAACAAATTTTTTGGGTTTCATACACACCTAGCAGTCTTTTAATAACTTGTGATTGACCGTATACTTCTACTTCTATTGTAATCTAATTTTCAGGCAAATTTAGCTGTTTTCAGACAAACTGAACATTAAACAGAAGGGAGAAGGCTGTGTAAAAGTCTAATAATAGTTTATGAGCTAAATGCCTTTTGTGTTGAGATTTCTAATTCTGCTGTCTGGTGGCAAGAGAGTTTTCTGGCATTTATTGCAACTATGGAACACCAAGGCTGTGTTCTTGTATGTGGGGATCTGAGAAACTTTCTCATTTGAGAATGTCTTTGAATTTCAGGGAGTTGGGTTACACAGGGTTTACTGACATAGGCAGGGTCTGTGAGATCAGATACTTAATTAATTCTTTTTAAGGCTACAGTGTACTGTGTGATGATGGCATATGTGACAACTGAAGAAAATGGTGTTGAGTCCCCAGGGAAATTAGCATGTTTAATTGAAGGAAGGACAAATTGACTTAATTTACATAACTGTAATAGACTCTAATGTTAAAATTTGTCTAACTATTGCCTTTTAAAAGTAATGGAAAGGTACTGAGTTGATGTTATAGAAATTCTTGATAATCTTTCAGAGGGTGTGTGGGGACCTGGCTGGTACAGAGGATTCTAAAAATGTGGAACATCTTTAGAGGGCTGCTTGGGACTTGACTATGATACCACTTAAAGCTGATGTAAACTCATAGTCATTTCTTTGTCTATGAAAATAATAAATGGAAGTTTAGAAATAGTTATTTCAGTAACCATTTGAGCTTTGGTTTGTTGGAATGTACCAAAGAAATTCTCTAAGGTGAAATAATGCAGGAGCAAGGTCATCTGTGCCACTTGATTCCAAAACACCTTTCTCCCCAGTTAAACACCTTCCCCTGCAATCATATAATTTCAACTCTTTCTGCAGGTGAGTGAGAAAGGATGGATCAATAGTTACAGTGATTCTGCCTTTTCACAAAGGCCTGCTTAAGCACAGCATGGTAGATCTATCAGTTACAGTTTGCTCTCTGATTATCAAGTCCTGCTGGCAGCAGCATGTAGCAAGCCAGGGTATGGCCTCAACCTTCGCTGAGTTTGGTTTAGGAACGTGGAGGCTTTTCTGTAAATGTAACATATTAGTGAGTGGTTTAACCATATTTTATGTTTACATGAGACATAATGTAAATCATATACTAATCAATTGAAGGATACTCTGGAATGAAACCTGCGCTATCAAACCTTAGTATGTGACACACAGCAAACACAAGCGTAGCATCTTAGTTATTTTTGCATGATGTATGTACTTTTCACTTTGTAATCAGTACTGCAGCATTTTCCTACTTCAGATTTCTAGTTCTGAGGACATTTTTCTTTTCCAAGATACTTTTGCATCCAGCTCTATTCTGTATTCTCAGATTTTCTAAGCTCTTTGCCTCTGATGTGGAAGTTCATCCCACTTGGAGGTGGGGCCTTTACTGCCGGCAGCTATTGAACTCTGAGAGCTGCTGGCTGGCAGAGGCTCTTCCAGGCTTCTTGGCAGTAAGCAGGGCAGTTCTGTGAAGCTGAAGCTGAAGTTCTGTGAAGTCTTGAGAATTTCAAGTTACCCTGGCAGTCTTATGGGTTTGAAATTCTCTTCTCCAGCTATGAGAGTGGGGCTGCAGCTGAGGGCTTCAAGGGGCAGCGTTCCCTGATCTTCAAGCAGGGCATTAGTGCTGCAGTAGGGAGGGGAAGTGTCTGTCAGAAACACATCTGTGATTTGGCCTCCTCTGATCAGAGGTGCCAGCACAAAACTCATTTTAATCAATGAACAGTCATTTTTTGATAACCCCTATGCTAGAAGTTTCTACCACTTGTGGTGTCTAGAGAGAAAAGTTCCTGGGTATTTAATGGTGTATTGATTTAGATGTTAACCTTGCCGTTACCTACTCTAATTTTGGAGATAACTGTAAAACTGTTGAGTACCGGTTGTTGATCTGCACAGTTTATTTTTCTCTGTCTTTTTAAAATAGCAGAGATGGGGTTTTCAGTTTTTCAAGGGAATTGTAAAGGTGTTAGGTTGATTGCTGATCAGCCTAAGCTGATGAAACTTGTATCCCCCATTTTACAAGAATTTGCTTTCTTTCTAAAGACAATAATGTCAAACCCAGAGGGAAACAAAGTTGACGTAGGGATGTTTCAGTGCAGAAACTAATTTGCAGTCATTCTACTGCAATTATGGATGAGTAGAATAATAAGTCATTCATAGTCCCTTTAAACCTCATGAAGTAAGTGGGATGAAGATGAATATGGAATATGATGTGTGTTTGCATTTCTTTAGTTAAGACATGAAATACAGGCAGGATTGGGGAAAAACAAGGACAAAAGTTAAACCTTATTGAATGACTTTTAAGCGTGTATAAGAGATGAGCTGAAATATTTGCCATAGATATTCATAATAGAATGAGGAAATCAATACGTTCGGGCTTAATCACAAAGCACTTGTGTCTGTGCCCTGGAGTTTGACAGTTACAGAAGCTTTGGTTTCATGTACAAAATACACTCTGAGCACGGGAAGTTTGCGTTGCTGCCTTGGCTGCTTTGGAAAGGGAGAACTGGGCTGGGGCCCTGGTCTGACATCCACACCCACAGCAGTGCTGCTCCTGAGCCACAAAGCTGCCCTTGCCTTTGACCTTCACAGGGTTTGGAATACTTTTGAGGATACTGGCTAGATGAGTGAATATATACTTCAAATGGCCATTAGAAGGCAATCTCTTTGAAATATTTTCTAGGTATGTTTTCCTCTACTTTTATCAGAATAACATCTGTTCGATTCCCAGTTTGTTTGATGCTTAGGCATCTGTTCACTGCAGTTGCAGGAATGTAATTTCTGCAGCTTCTGTTGTCTTTAACTGTGAGTTGCATAAATAAAGTTAGCTTCCAAAAATAGTTTTTATTTTCTTCTTAGACAAAGAGGATTTAGATGCTGAAAAAGTCCAGTAGCTTCTTTTCTTGCTTGACTTGCATTTCAGTGGCATTGTGGGATTTTCATTTCAGTACTGACAGTTCTTTAGGTATAAGTAAAAGGACAGTTGGTTTGAATTTTCTGTGAATTCACCTCAGCTAGGTGAATTCACATAATATATCAGAAAATTTGACTGTTGGCCTTTCCTTTGGCACCTGCCTGTATTCCAGGTCTGAGTAAATGCATTAATGATGCTGCATAGTGTTCCAGGTGTCCTTAGCACTCTCACAGGTATGAAAGGATTATGAATTTCTCTGGTCCTATTGTAATGTTATATACCATTGTTCATGTGGATACAGCAACCCAAATGATTTTTAGCCATCTGTATGGATTTTTGAATTTTGCTTCCTCTTAGACCAGCATTGTTCTTTAATACAGAAGCAGATGTGGTTACACATCTGCCATAGGATTTCACACAAATAGAAATATTAAGAAGTAATTTTTGGCATCAAGGTATGAACTGGGATATACAAGAAACAGATGATTTAGCAAAAAAATAGTCAGTTTTCATTGCTGATGAGTTTCTAAATAATCATATTTATTCTCCTTTCCTTTTTTTTGGTAGCAAATCTGATTTGCATTTCCATAGTGAATGCTGGAGAACTAACTAGAGTGATCCAGTTGGTTTTCATTTACTCCTATTAGACAAATTATGGACTTATCATGGGTAAAATATTTTTGCTCAGCAGCAGTAACCTCAGCAGTGACTTATGAGCTAGAAATATTGTTTACATTTTTAGTTCTGAAAAATTTAGTAAAACTTGCTCAATGCTTGACAAATTTAGCAGATTTCCCTGTTTTTAACTATCTTCTAAACCCTGGCTTTCACTTATGGCTTTCACTTATGGCTTTCACTTATGGCTTTCACTTATGGCTTTCACTTATGGCTTTCACTTATGACTGTTAAGTAATACTGTTATTTCAGAATGTATTTAGGTGTTTAGCTTTTTTACATCTCATTCCCACTTTGGCCAGTAACTAATGTGGAGGTCACGTGCCTTTTTGCTGAGGTCATATTGCACAGTCATCTGCATCAGCTTGGAAGTGTGAGTGGATTGCATCTCTTCTTATTGCAGACTGAATGAGAGGATTCTTCTAGAAAAGAAGTTTCTCTTAAATTCCTTTGTGTGAAATATGTTGGGAGTCAGTCTTTATAGTTCTTCACTGCCGATAAGTTTTGGTTTTATTGATAAGATTGAGTTTCTGAGGGACTAAGTCCTTCAATGAGTTTTTCCAGTTGTAATTACAGTTTCAGAGTTGTTTTACTGTTTCTGTTTACTCTGGAAAGGTGTTCCTGGAGCAAGTAAATGGCTCCTATCACCAGGTTAGCTGAGAATAGGAATTGTACTTGAAAATCCTGTGAAGCACAGAGGCATCATTCTGAACAAATTTGTTTTCCATATTTTACTATAAAATTAAAAATGCTTTGTGGAAGATCAGATGACAAAAGAACTCTTCCTAGCATTGCAATTCATCTTCCTGTTCTGTTTCAACTAACTAGATCATATAACAACTTCCTCCTTTTATACACTTGTGATAACTCAATGCAGATTGAGTTATCAGTAAAATCTGAGATTCCATTTTTGTATGGGTTTTGGAACAGATTTAGAATGATCTATTGTTGAAGCTGTGTAACAATAACTTCTTTCTAGCAACATTTAAAATAATTATCTACAATGATACATTTGAGCTTAAGAGTTGAATTGGACTCCCATCATTAATGTAAATATATCCAAATACACCCAATGCTGTGGCAAGTGTGGTTTAATTTTTTGCACAGTGGATTGTGGTGCTGCTGATAGTCTTCAAGAAGCTCATGTCTCCAGGTACTCTGGAATGGCTTGAATTGAGCAGTGCAGCTCAGAGGCCTTGCTCTGAAACCTTGAGTCATTTGCTGTGCTGTATAGATGTGGTAAGCACAGTTTGTTCTAGGTGCCCTGGGTTTTATGCCTTTTTTAAATGTTTTTTTAATATTTTCATTGTGTATCACTATAGGGTGAGTTCTGTGTTGGATTCTATGTGAAGATAAAAGATTTTATATGATTCAAGATGAGATGAATGAAGAAAGAAAGAAGAATCTGTTTTGCAGGCATATTTAAATTCCTTATTAAAGACTGTTTCCGTTGCACTCAGCTGATTGTGGATTGGATCAATAGACTGCAATAGTGATCAATATCTGCAGGAGCACATTATTGGTCAATTCAGATAAAATAGTTCTGGCTACAAATAATTAATAGATATAAGAAAAAACTCCTGTCTGCACCCTGCTTGTTCTTCCTTGTCTCCTGCCTGATCTGTTAATGTTGTTTTTTGATCTAAAGGTTTGGAAGCTTGGTATTGCAAGGCTTGACTTATAATTTGCCCCTAGAAATTTTCTCACTATTTTCTTCAACATCAAAAGTTTCTGTATCTCTATAATGTTAGAAAAAGATATGCTCACATTTCACTTTGGAAATCTCTTGATCTTATAAGAAAAATACAGACCTTCAGACCACAAAATGGACTCTGTATTTTTCATTCCAAATACTGCAAACTTTCTTGTACAATTTAACAATATGGTGACCTTTTAGAGCTTATAGAGGTCTTCTTCAGAGCTCATAGATACTGTAGTTTTTTACCTGCTGATACTAATTTACTTTCCTTATTGTCCATATCAGATTTATTCTAGAAGTTTTTTAGTAAATCGTCCAGCAATCTGGTGGATTTTGATGCTATATTTAGTTGTGACAAAGTCTTAATTTGTTCTCCTTTGGTGTGTAGGCCTTCATATGGTCCCCCTTTTATTTTTACTTTTACCAGTTTAGCTTGTCAAAGGATGTTATTCTAGCGAATTGTTTGTTTAGTTTGTCTTAATTTCTGTAGAGTGGGTTTGTGTCCCTGAAAGTGTTCCCTTGTGTGGACTATAACCTTATGGAATTCTCAGTAATGGTTAAAACTCATCTCATTATGATGAAACATTTTCACTCTGTAGTAATAAGCACACCAAATGCAAATTCTGTTTTTCCCTTTATTGCAGGTTTTTGTTTGTGTACCTGTGACAATGCAAAGGTCTGCTTTCTTCTACTAACTTCCTCCTTTGTACTTTTTTGGGAAGTTTTGTACAGAAGGGCTGAAGCGGGAGGGGAACAGCTTTGGACAAAATCTTTCTTCTGCTAGTAGTTGCTTTCCACTATCTAGTGTTGGGGAAATAGCATACACCACATGGAAGAAAGCTCCAGGGTACTGATGAGGATCATGTGGAGTCACCTACATTTGTCTGCGTAGAGCTGAGCTTTATTTAGAATGGTTAATGCTGATCAGGAGCTAACAAAGCTCCTGACTCCCTGCCAGCTCCATGCACAATTACCCTGGTCCCTGGAGTGTGGTGCTGAGGCACTGCAGCTGACTGGTAATGCAGCATCATGCCAGAATTAACCCTGCTGAGCCAGCTCCAATGTTTTCCCCATCTGTAGTCTGCTTATTTTCCACCCTGAAAAATCTGCTAACAACTGAAAGCTGAACGTAGTCATCAAATTGTCCACACAAAATTCTCTTACTTTATATGAATAAAATGAGCCAGTTCCAATTTTGTGTCTTGGGAAGTTTCACAGAATGCTCTTTACTAATTACAGTAACCTGCAGATGCAGAAATCTTTTTCTGCTCGTTTTTCCCTGGCTGCCAGGTCAGCTCTCTATAAAGGCTGATGCACATCCCAGCTGTTTGCCTACAAATTGCAAGTCAATATTTGATCATCAGCCAATTGCCTTTTCTGGACTTGTTTGAAGTAAAGAAATTTTTCTTTTACAAATAATATATGTATAAATAATTATTTATTTACAAATAATAAATGGAATTTCTTGGAAGTAAGAGTCCATATTTATGGCTATTTCTCCTTGCCACTCTGGCTCCCATGCCAACACTGACTTCTGTAACTTGGTCTGATGCAGAGAATAAGCCTTCTCCAGGAGAATCTCCTTATGGATCAAGTGTGCATAGTCTGAAAGAAGCCAAGCTTTGTGCATGATGGCTCTAACAGCTTCATGGCTGGTACATCAGAGACAGTATCTGTGGGAAAGGTAGATCTTGCTCATATCTCCGTTCCTCTGCAATTTAACTTCAGGTGTCTGGATTGTTGAAGGAAACAATCAGATATTTCCTTTGGAAAAAGGAACTATCATAGAGATTCACAAAGTTTATCCTAGCATCTGTTTATTAATTAACAATGAGAAATGCCTCATAACTTTTAAACAAAATATGCGAAATTAGGAACCAGAATATGTGTACGTAATATGTCACTCTTTAGACAAAGAAATTTGTATAATGGGTTGGCATTGGTAACAAAAGGTTTTGGACTTGATGTAATAGCTGTAGTAATAAAAAAATATTCCAGTAGTTTTCAGACACAGAATGTCATCTCTCCTTTATGAAAACATATGAAAGCTAGAAGTTAAAAATCCAATTCAGCACATTTGTAAAATCATGGTTTTGATTACTGTATAGTTTTACAGTTGATGTGTTTTGATTTATGCACCACTCACTGTCAGGTCCTTTAACAGGACCTTCTGCTTCACCTTTTGTGTCAGTTCAGGCCAGCTGGAGACCAGTAAAAGTGTTCAATGATACCAGTTTTGAGGTGCCCTGAGAGTCTCTTAGGTGTTTATCTAGAAAAATTACCCTCACATTTCAGTAACTTTAAGTGTCTATGAGTTTGTGCTAAAGTATGTCCTAATTCAAGGTCTTTGTCTCCTTAGAGTTAACATAAAGAGATCCTGTTTCATTCTGCATATGGGTAACTAATTATTTACAAGCACTTCTGTTTATCTGGCTTCTAAAATTAAAATTGTTTCTCGTATTATATATAATTTATATCATAATATTGTTGTTGCAATACAGTGAAAAGCACTGAATGATAAGCATTGTTCTGTTAATCTTGAACCATAATTCAACTGTTTCTTAGAAATTCATCACCATCTTATTCCTGTAAAAAGCATAGTGTTTTATCTATGTTTGCATTTTGCACGTATATGTAATTCCAAAAGTAAAAGTATTTTTTTGTTGTTGGAAATAGATCCATGAATTGATAAAAAGTGACACAACCAATTTGATTTCTCCAAAGAAATGCTTCTTCACCAGACACATAAATGGACACTATATTCTTGTCTAAGTTTCTTTGGGGAAATTATTGGTCCTGTCTTAACTGAATAGTTGAATGCTTAGTTGATCTTTTTAAGAATGAAATAAACTTTCTCAGTTGTAATCCATCATTTGGAAGAATTGCTTATAAATGCTCTGGTTCTATAGACATCCACAAAGTAACTGTTCTTGCAGTCTTAAAATATGCTTGAAAAAACATTGATTTAATATTGATAGTCCAAAAGATATAAAAGTGATACCTTTTAAACCCTAGGCTCATAGGCATGTTTTACATGCTTTCTTTTTTCAGAAGACACACTGAATGATTTCAGACTGCATGAGTCCGGTTGAGAATCATTGCTTTATTTCACTAGATTTTCCTGGGTTCTAAAAGGATGGAAACTAAGCAGCACCTCTGGCTCTTAATTGCTCGAATCATTCATGCATTAACCGATGCACATGCAAAGCAATTAAATGTCATCAGTGTGAAGTCTGTTTATACAGTTTTGTTGTAAGACCTGGAGAAGAACTTAAAATAGCAATATCTAATAATAGAGAATGTATAATAGAAAGACTTAATAGTGTGGAACCGTTCTTTCTGAAGAGGGTTTCTCAGAAGGCACAGAGACTGTCTCGTAGTGCCTAAGATACTAATGTTGCTAAATACCAATACTGAGCGGCTGCCATCGCTTTTTGTAGCCTCCCCTTTATTCAAAGTTCAGCCTGGCTGTGGTCCTTGGTGCTCCACAGCAGGGGAGGATCACCGGCCCTGCCTGAGGTGTCTGAAGTACAGCTGTTCCCAGCTCTTGCCGTGGCCCTTCAGCTGACCCAACAGGGATGTGGTTCCCAGGGCTGAGGGCGGCTGCCCGGCCGGTTCCCAGCCCCGGGCGGTGCCCGCCCTGCCCCGGTGCCCCCCGCCCAGCCCAGGCAGGGCCGCCCGTGCCCGCGGCCGCCGCTGCTGCACAGCCGCTGTCCCGGGGGAGCCGCGCCGGCCGCGGGATGCAAACACCGCGCTCAGGGGCACGACTCAGTGATTAACAAAAGCCTTCGGGCTGGGAAATACTTTCAAATTCTCGTCTCACTGCGATGCCGCCTGCATCCTTTCTTTCTTACTCCTGCAGTATCCTCACCACATTGTTTGTGTTTTATAGCTGGTCGAGATGTGCACAGTCAGTAAAGCCTATTTATTGTCACCTCTTATGTTAAAATTAAACGGAAAAAGGTTTATAAAAATTAGGAAATAAGGAGTTAGGCCTGGAGGTTTTCTAAGTTGTTTATGAGTAGGAGGAAACAAGTGTATTTTGCCAAGGTTCTTTAATTATAAAAATGGTACCAGCAGGTCATTCTGATAGTTTTGCATGCAGGGAAAGAAGTAGGATACTATTTTCCTGCTACAAACAGGTGAATCATTGGGATTTAAAATGTTCAACCATTTAATCTTCAATCTGCTGATTCTAACAACGACAGAAATTTTTAGCATATGCTTGACTCTGGGCAGAGATAGTTTATTTCAATCTTCTATTCACCTGATGATCTCTTGCAGTAAAGAAAGGGAGAGGGGGAATGAAAAAGGAGAAAGAAGAAGGGAAGTTCACTTAGAGAAGGGGCTTGCTTTGCTTATTGTGGTGTTACTGCAATGGATGGTAGCACTCAGGTTAGATGAGGAAGAAATTTTAGTTTAAGAAATTACATTGCCAGCTAAAACTCAAATAATTGATTAATTTCTGCAGCATAGCTTGGGCGTGTCTCTGTATCTATGTTCAAAACTGGTAAGAAATGTTTATGACTTTATATTCAGGTTTACCTTTATGAGATGAAATACACAATTTCTGCTGTGGGCTGGAATGCTGTTCAGCTTCCTTGTCACGTTATCTGAATTCTGTGCTGCCACTAAGGGTGAGTTGTTTAGCTGGATTGCACAATTTCAGGGAATAGTGATAGTTTCTGTTCAAAACTATCAACCATGCCAGATTATAGTGTCCATTATCAGGAAAATAAGCTTTCTAGCTTGCACTTCTTTCATGAATGCTTAGTCTTGTCCAGATGCAGGGATGTCAGTGAACTGGTTCTTTGATGTAATAAACCAAGCATGTATTCCTAGACACTTCTAAAAGTATGAAAGCTTTTGAAGTGTTATGACAGTTGTAAGCAAAAATTTTTGGCCTGAAAGCTGCAATGCTTAATGACTTGTGTGCTTGAAATCAGAGTATTGTAAGGCAAAAAAATAATAACTGATATTATCAGCAGCATATGCAGTGACACCATTCCTATTCCATTGCATTTCATGTGAGACAGATTTATATGTAAGAAATTAAATCTAGAGGATTTACATCTCTTGGGAACAGGAGTATGTTAAAAAAAACAATCAGGATTTCTTTTTTCCTAAATTACTGGAAAGCAAATTTTCTGGTTTTGAAACCTAGTGTTAAGGTTTTTCTAGTTCTGAAATGTGTCCTTTTATTCTGATATCTCTTTTCTTTTGTGCCAATGTGGTAGCACAGTATAATGTCACTTATAGTATCTCCTACTCTGAACAATTTTTGAGTTTTTTTCTTCCATATCAAAGACGGTGTTTTGTGGCAATTCCTCATTAGTCTCAGTTTATTTCTGGGTTTGCTTATCCCCTTTAACAATACTTCGCAATCTTGCTCCATGTTATATAGAAAATAAAAAATAGAAAGAAACATTCCTTGCTTAGTATTAAAGTAATAATATTTCTAATAATTCTAGAAGTGTATTATTTTACTCATCTCTTTCTGTCCCCCGAAGTATCTGACTCTCCTTTGTAAAACATGGCTCAATGTTCTTGAGGTGGTAAAATTTGCTATCACTATCTCTGCCTTGATTGCTTCAGGCTTTTAGTAATGTGTTGTTCTTTCATTTCTCTCTCTGCTTTCTGCTTTTTACTAGGTAGACATAAGATTAAATTTTAACATTCTTTAATAGACATGTTTGACAAGCACAGAAGTTAATGAGGTAGTAACAAATGTTTTTAATAACTTTCTAACAAAGTATTTACATGGGGTTTTACATCTTACGAGTTGCAGTAGACCTGACTTTAATATCATATTTTTAATTAAAAAAGGAGGTTTAATGAAGGTATGTTTGTAAGCTAGGGAACATTTTCGGCTATGTTGTTTTGTTTTGGTTTCATTAAAAAGTAAATGGTCCTACACATAAGATTCAATAGATAATGAATTCTCAATTATAGCTTGTAATTTGAATAGAAATGGGGAAGTCTGGCATTATGGAGAAATTGGATCCAAAGGTATGGCAGTCAGGACTAGCCTGTGCTTGGTTCAGTAAAATGTAAGTAGATACCTTTAATTATTTTGTATTTAAAAGAAAAGAGTCCACAACCAAACAAAAAAAAAATCCCTACTTTTTCATACTCATCTGCTTGAGAACTTATAATTGGAAAAAACCTTTGTGCTGATAAAAATTCTGCCTTTTAGATGTGAGCATTGTTTCTCATTGAAATATGGAGAATTTCAATGGCATACTTTTTTTCATGTTCTTAAGAAAACAATGAACATTTGCTTTGCGTAAAATAGTGACAGCTGGATCCATGAAATTGTATGCTATAGTGAAAAGAGAAATAATTTTATTGTCAGGTTGCAAATGAGAAAATTTAGATTAATTTTTTGTTCTTTGATTTGACCATCATCATATGGATGACACATGGGTTTACACTGATGGGAGAATTCAAATTTAGGTCAATTGGAGAATTCATAAGAAAAATGTATTACATAATTTTTATAGTTTTTTAGAATCTTTAGTTTAGGGTCTTTTTATTTCTAGGAGAAACTGATGGGATGCTAATTTTAATAAACGATTCAAAAAGGCTACCTTCTGACTTGCTTTGTTTGCTAGAAGATCTGTGTTTGACAGAGGGTGAAAACAAATAGACATAAAACATTATTTCTCCGACATTTTTATTCTGTGAGCCATATTCTTCCAACAAGAAAGTGACCCCACTTTTTACTCAGTGATTTTGATGTTGTTGTTACTGCTTTTTGCTCATAATTACACAATTGCTAAAACAACTTTTGAAGTCAAATAGTTTTGTTACTGTCCTTTACTGCAGCCTTTTTTGGGTTGAATATAAAATAGTGTCCTGGTCTCAATTCAAACAAATGTCACTGACAAGACTGATTTAGTTTAATGGATAAACCTTGTAAACCAGCAAACAGCCTATAAATAATGTACTAATATTGGCCTAGTGAAAATTTAATTGAGGAAATTAGTTTAATCAGCATTGCCCTGCCTAAAAATGTGGAATGTTTCAATAACAGTCCAACACAGTATTGATATTGCAGAAGATAATATGGGATAGGACTGAAGAAGTTGCCAGAAATTATTAGAAAAACCTTCAGAAGAAATTGTTTTCCAAAATCTTGTCATATGCTGTTGTAACCAATAATTTTTAATGTTTTAGGTGTATGAAAATTTTAATTTTTTTGAAATTGAATAGAGAAGCACCTTGTCAGTGTATTTTCTGAAAAACTAAGTTCTACCACAGGGGAAAAGTTAATGAGAAGCTTCTGAAGCTGGTTAGCTTATGACCAGAGGCTGTTAAATGCAGTGTTGCCTTGTTCTTGCTCCTGGAGCATGCAGATTCTATCAGGAAAAGTGTGTCTTCGGTTACCCCTTCTATCAGACTATCAGGATTTGATTTCTGCTACGTGTATGGGTTCATGTATCTGGATCAATTAACTGAATGATCTAATAGAGGGAAAAAATCCCCAATATTCACCACCCTTGCCTAGTGTTCGCTAGAGTTCTGGTGGTTACTACATAGTAGTTAAAAAGTAGTAAAGGGAGGGATTATTTTGTGAATTTTCAGCCCTCAAAATGGGGAAATATGTTTTTATATGTAAGAACTTAATGTGACAGCAAAGCTTTTGGACTTTTTTTTTCCCTAGTGTGCATTAATATTCATTTCTGTCGCTTTCTGACAGCTGGCTGTTCATTCTGGATATCCACTTAAGAGTAAAACAATGCTAAATGACAATGAAACCCCAACTTAATTAGGTAAACTATTGACTGTAACAAAATGTACTTCAAACTGCTTGTTTACTTCTACATTTCATGTAGACTGCAGGTATATTTGGTTTAAAAAGAGGATTTATTTTTCCTCCTAGAGCTACTGACTTTTCCCCCCCACACCCATAGATTTTTTTAAATTTTTTTGTGGGTTACCTGAGGTAATTCTTGAGACATTTAAGCTCCAGACATAGAATGGCCACAATCGAATTCCAAATGAAAGCTTTGAGTGTGTTCCTGCATGTTTTATTTAACAGCTTCTCAATTTAGGGTCACATGTTTTGGATTCCAACTAGTTAAATTTTTAGCAGTCTTAAAGGATGTAATGTAACATACAAAGGTCTTGCATTTAAGCGTTCTCATGATATTCTCAGATATGATAGCTGAAAAGCAAAATGTATTTTTTCCTAAGCTACCTTCAGATAGAACTTCTGAGTTACAAACCTGTTTCCCATGGGTGTAGACTCCCTTGCAGATAACAATGATCAGTGAGGTGTATCCTTCTTGGGTCACTGTTTTAGGCAGACAGTGTAAAACACACTCGAGAGCTCTTACACTCCTGTTGAGAGCTGTTCACATTGATTTAACTTGGGAAGGGCTGGAGTTTGCATAGCCTGTCAAATTTGGATCATTTGAGCTGACTGCAGTAACATCCCGTATGAGATTCTGGCCTTGAAGCCGTGGTAATCAACCAAGACCATCATTTTCTTGTAATTCTGCGTATAATAGTTCATGTATGTTTGTAGCATCTAGAAAGTTACCAGGGAATGAGGATCCTGCTGTACTTGTATAACCAGAGAGGGAAAGAATGATTCCTCCCTGAAAGAGCTTCCAGTTTGTCACAAACGAAAATGGGTGGTGGGACATGGAGACCAAGCAGTGTTTGCTCCATGGTTGGTTTATCATGACAGTGCAGAAAAAGTGGTGCTAAAAGCTCGACTAGTAAGACATGAACAAGAAATATTTGAGGCTGTCTTTGGAAGTAAATGGGAAAGCTGCCTGTCTCCAGTCTGATAGTCCTCCTGCCCTATCTACCCTCTCCATGTCTGCCTGCAGCAATGAAAGTGTAGGAGTTTGAAGCAAGAGTTCTCTTTAGCAGGATTATATGAAATTCTCATAAAATGAGAACAGCACAACTTCACAGACACAATTTAAGTTGAAATAACTATTTGAAAACCTATTACACAAGAGTCCCTGCACAAAGAATGGATTAGTTTAACAAAACCTATTTCAGTTAACCTGGCATGACTTAAGTAACCAGATTCTATGGGAATTGCATGCATTCTGCTAACCCTGTATCAGTGGTTCATGGTTGCTGTCTAAACATAATTTTCTAGTTATAAAAGATTTTACATAAATGTGATTTTTGGCATTATTGTCCAGTTTTGGCTACTACATGTTTTGCAAAATACAGAGCAAAGTAGCTGTCCTGCTGTGAGTGGGCATCCTCTTCCATTATTTGCCTATTCAAATCATTGTTTCCTCCAGTGTGTATCCTCAAATGAAACCTCATGAAAGTATCTGATGAAAGACTTCAGTTAAAATACCTGTTTTATTTAAAAATACCCATACTTTTTATTTCTTTGCTTTTACAAAGTGTAGAGGTGTGACTGCTTTGGTGAGTTAAGGCAATTCAGAGATATCTAAAATCTTATGTGACATGAGATAAAGAACCAAATTACATAGCCTTGAAATATGACAAAGCAGGCTTTGTTATACTGCAATAAAGTAAATTTTAAAAATAAAGAACCCCAGAATACAATAATTTTATTCTTATCCAAGAGATTGTATTATTAACTGTTAATTTTTTTTTACCGAAAATTTTAATAAACAGCCTGAGCTTTCATATGGTACTGAAAATAAGCTGCTTGATGAAGAGGTCAGCTGTAGTTTGTGGGAGTTTTTCCTACTGTGCACTTTTTTAACTTGAGTGCTTTTATCTCCTCTTCCTTACTTAAACACATCTGTGGTGAAAATTATCTCCATTATTGGATCGTGATAGCATCTTTGCTTTGGCCCCTGTTCTGGAGCTAATGTGGGTCTTTTCTGGGAAGTGCAGCACTGCTCTTCCAATGTGAAACATACTTCTGCTGCTTTGGAGACGTGACAGAGTTCAATCAAGATTGCTGATGATTTTTGTTCCAGTGCTACATGAGAGTATGTTGAGACAAGAGACCTCCAAAGTGTGCCATGAATGTAAGGAAATGGGAGAAAAAAGAAAAATACTAAAATTTCTGAAATATGGTAGAGAAAATAAACCCTTTATTCAAATCCACATACCTCTGAAGGAGTAGAGTAGCAATCAATCTTCATTGTGTCAGGAAGGTTGGGAAATAATGCAGAGCTGGTAGTAATGAACTGAACTTACAGCATCTGTCTTCTTATATCCATTTCCCACTGCCAGTTAAAAGATGAGGAGCCCTAAAAGAACTAATTTAAAATGGCAGTTTTTAATTTTGAGCTGTGGTGTTTTTTTCTTTTCATATGAGAACCTAATGAACTGCAGCATGCAGATCACAATTTTGCTCATTTAATTTTAGTAATGTTCACTTCTTATGTGTATTTATAATAAGTAGTTCCTGTTTATAATATGATACAGCACGATGCTCAATATAATATTGTAAGGCAAGATAGAAATGAGTAGTTTATATCTTGAAAATACAAAAATATGTCTTCTAAGGATGCAATGGACTTGTTAGGAAAAGGTACTTCTGTTGAATCAGTGGAATTGGAGCACATACCAAAAAGGTACACACATTTTTAATTAAAAGGAAAAAAGGATGGTGTTGGTGGTCCACGCTTCTGTCCTGAAAAAGTTCTTTCTGCATTACACTTAAGGATTATCCGTTTATGTCTGTGGATGTGTTTGGAGGCATTGGCATATAAATATACTGGTAAATATCTTTTTTTCAAAGGGGATATATTTCTGAGAATTAAACAGGCGCAGGAGGGTTGCAGCTGTAACTACATTTATTTATAAAGCATATGTACTATGCCTTATAATTATTTTCTTAAGTGTGTAAATGCAGTTGTTTGAAGGAACAAGGATAAAACCTTTTTCCCCATGTGTTTTTTTCTTTTTATTTATTTTATTATTTTTGAACACTTACTAGAGTTATGAAGGATGCTTTGGTGGAGATTGCAGCAGAAGTAAGGAGCAAATAGATTTCTGGATCAAGTTAATGAGTCAGCTGAGGTTAATTGCTGCAATCTAAGACGCTGGCAAAGTGGTTTCTAGTAGGGTTTTTCAAAATATTTATGGCAATTATAAATTTCAGTGTGAGATGCAGAAAGACCACTGTCTTATTTAAGCCTCCTTTTGTACACAGGAGCTTTGAAATTGTTGTAGTCCACATTTTTTGAGAAGTTTCATACTTCTAAGAACATAATTAGGGAAAAATAACTTCTTGGTCACAGACAGTAAAAATTACGTTGTTTTATTAAAATGAAATTTTTGAAAGGTCAGTTTCTGGCCCAGTGTTTTATACTTGTCTGTTACAAGCACTAGCCATATCTAGAACAATTCGTCTATGGTATTTTTTCTATTAAAAATTAACTATAGAACATGTTATGAAACCTTTGCTTCCATATGACACATGCAATTTAAACTGAATTATGCTTTTTGTAGTGCCAGTTACTAAGGAAAACAGCTTGTATGCGGAGAAATATAAAATAAAGCTGATAAAATTAATCTAATTTGATATCTTTTTGAGGCACAAAAGCTTTGTTTTCAATGTTTTATGACAGCACACATGTAGATCACATTTATGTTATGTGTTACAAGGCTATGAAGCAAAATCCATGTTGTGCCTGTTTTGGCTGAAGTTTGATGTTTTTAGGTTGTTGCTGTCAGTATTGTTTTGTTCTGAAACAGTGAACACGTTAAAATATCCTTCAAGTAATTTTTTTTCTTTTAACCCCAGTTATGACCCTTAAGCATAGATTATAGACAGGGCTAAGAGTTCTATCTAAGCCAATGTTAGATGACAAAAATCTTGCTATTTTACTTTACTTACTGATAACCCCGAGTGTTTTGACATGGGTGAACTTTGTGATGGCTTCTGAATGGAAGTCCATATAACTGGAGATTTTATTTTCAGGTGTAGCCAAGATACAGTCATGCACAAATAAGAAGGCTCATGTTTATAGACACTTAAATATTGGAGGTAATCTAAGAAATTCTGACAAATTGTTCATTGCTGTCAAAGCCCTGGAGATCCATTAGAATTGCCAGTACTGGAAGTTCGTAAAATTTGAAACTGCAATACTCAATTCTAAGCATAATGAACAAACCTCTTATAGCTAAAACAAAAAAAAAAATTAAATCAGAGCAGAAAGAGTTTGCCTAGGCTTCATCAGAAATTTCCTTCACTTGGAGGAAGTTTCCTTCACACATGGAGGAAAGTTATCTTTGGGGTGGCCGATAATAGAGCTCCTCATATTAAAGTTCCGTCACGATGGAGAGAAAATGTAGGCAGTAAGACTGGATGCTTTTGGCATTGTAAACACTTGAAGATCAGCGTGTTTGATGCATCTAAGAAAGTAGTTCATGCACAATGCAGGTCCCAAAGGTACTCCAGATTTCAAGAGAATTAGGTAGGATGACTGAACTATTGTCTTCCTACTTTGGTTTCAGTTAATAAGATAAATGTAATGCTCACAGTAATTTTATGTACTCTCAGAGACTGAAAATATTTTGTGTTGTGCTCTGCTTGTTCTGCTGAACAATGCTGGCCCACTTGTTAGAGGACATGTGAAGTGATATTCTAAGATAATTCATGAGCTCTTCTTTGGATGATGTCTGTGTATGTCCTTACTAGAGTTCTAGGAATTGCATGGCTTTTCCATGAGTAGACTTACTCATTAATTTTTATATGGTGTATGAAGTGTCCCCTTCTGTACTCACAATGTCAACAGAAGTAACGGGTTTTTTTTCTTCCTTTGTAAGCTCGTGAAATCTGTGAGGGACAGTGCTCCCGAATGACTGCCTGGATGGGCAGAAAGAGATTAGGAGGATAAAAGTATCAAGTCAAGATTTTTTTTTTTCCCCCTAAATCATCCTTATTTTTATATAATAGAACTTCACATTTTTACCAACCCCTGTTTTCAAAGCCCTGGTGAGAACAGCCCATTTCTGTCTTATTTCAAAGGAACACCTTCCTGCTTGACTTTACATCTGCAGGCTCTGCAGGCTCTTGCTCCAGCTGTGGCTTCAGTTCATCAATTACAGCCAGTTCTGGGTGCTGCAGAATTCTGATAATGAGATTTTGTCATTTTATATAGGTCACCACAAGGACCCAAGGACAGAAATCAGATAAGAGGAAGCAATTGGAAAGGAAATGTGAAAATTCAGCAACTGTATCTTTTAACAGGGAGCTAATTGGGTAAAACTTTTAATCCAGAAGTTTGATTAGCAAAACCTCAGGATTTAAGACATTATACTTTATGGCCTTTCATTTCTGGATGGAAGACATTTTGTGATTTTAATGGATTCAGGCACTTCAAAATGCAGAGGCTCACTGTGCATGTCAGGTTTTTCCATAGAATCCAGGTAGAACAAGTGTTAGTGAATATGTAACATTTTTGCAGGTATAATCACTATGCAGAAGACTTGAATATTGGAACGGTTCTCTCCTCCTCTCCCTCATTTTAAGCATCTTCTTGTTGGCTTAGAGATGTAGTATTTAGCAGCCAAGGTTATCCTGCAGTATATGAAAAAATTTCTGTAGAGCCAAGGGGGTTTTGCCTAGCAAGTGGATTAGCAGTATCATTAATTTGTAGAGTTTTCTTTGATCTTTGAGAGATTCAAAAATTATGATGATCCACGTACCAGAGGATCCAAATAAAATTCAGCAGATCATTAGTAAAATAAGTATTGATGGTAGCAAGAAAAGGCTGAGTCAGGCTTGGATTATACTATGATTTTGCATTATATGAATACAAAAAAAGATTTTGAACATAGTCCAGAAGCTTAGTCTGGTGTAATTATAAGCATCTGATACACCAACAGTAAGAGGTGAATTCTGATATGTGTGTGCTTGTGTTAGTAAAACTCACAATTAAATGTTAGTCTTCATTCACTGAAAACAAAATGATCTGAAGAAAGCACAAGGTTTCAACAAAGGAAACAATAGGGATGTGTGCCAATGAATATCAAATTTTGGATGTAAATGTTGGATGCAGGGCCCACTATAAAGTTTTTAGTTTACTTTGTTTCAACCTGTAATTTAAGATTGTGTTGTAACCAACAACGCTTATGTATGACTTACACACTTTTGTATGACCTCTGGCTTATCCTCAAAAAATTACTGTATCTTCAAATAAGTGGAACAAAATGTAAATCCACTTCTTTCTATAAAGAAGTAAATATAAAAAGTCTTCCATAACTTTCTGTGTCTTCAAAGATTCAAGGGCTCTGAGTAAAAAAAATAAAATTTTGAAATTATTTTAAACTGGAATATTTTTTGGGACTGATACAGACAAAAAGGTGTAACTTTTTTTTTGCTTTTTGTGTAAAGTTCTCTTAATCAGCGTGGAGTTTACTCTTGTTCCATCTTTTCTATAAGAAATTCTTAGAGAAGTTAGGCTGCATTTTCATTAAAAAAAAATTGATAAATACAAGCTTTACATTTCAAGGAGAAAATTAAAATTGTGCTTAAATGTTGTTATACACAATCAAAATTTGTTGATACGCAATTGTGCAGTTGTAGCAGGTGTGTAGAAAGGGACATATTTCCACAAAGACATACTTTAAGAGCTTAGCTTTGAGTGACAGATGAGCAGGGAGAGTAGGGAGGTTTTGTCTTTGGCTAAAATAGGACCAAAGCCGTGACCTGCAGTGGACACAGTCTGAAATGGAAGGTTTGTGAGCTCAAGAAGGAGTTACAGAAGCCTTTGCTTGAGAGTGACATGCTCCCTAATTACCGGGACACACTGTAACGTGTTCTGTAGATCTAAGAGGATTGTGAACAGAGTAAATTCCTACTTAGTTCAACATGCACTGCAGTGAAATGTGACATTCTCCCATTTTATCAACGTGGGAAAGGAGGGTGAATGCAACAAGGTAAGAAAGGGAACAATGGGTGGAGCTGATGCAGTAAAAGGACGACTGTAAGACAGAAATATCTTGTCCTGAAGAGAAGTCTCAGTCTCTCTTGCTGCTGGACAAGCAGAGGGAGCATATCTCACATGTGTGTGATTTTTTTTTTTTTCCCTTCTCTCGCATGGAGATAAAGCCACATTTCTAAAATAGTTAAGCAGATTTCCAATGTAAGACTACAAGAGCCTTTATAGGATGGGCCGACACTAAATCACAGAAATGTGGCCCATTTCTAACAGTCTCAGGCTGAGGGGATCTTTTTGAATGCCATGTATACAAAGAAAAGAAATTCTATTTTGTGTTATGTAAAAGTAGAGGGGCTGTTGCCCCATGGATCTTACATAGGGTATTTTTCTCTAACACCACTCCCTACCTCCCAACTTGCTGTGTACTGTGTTATTATTTTGGAAGTTATCAGAATGGTGGTTCTGTCTGAATGGAGACACTAAATTACATTGCTGTAAGAAACAGCAAAACCAGGAAAATATCTGATGCATTTTTGAAACCACAGTTTTTAAGGCAGATGACAGTAATAAACACTGAACTAAGTGATCTGTGGAACATCTTTTTGGTTCTAACTAGGCTGTTCATATGTTTAGTATTTATGAAATCATTTATATTTTTACTGCTTTTTCAAATTTTGCTTTTCCTCTCAAATCTTTTTTTGGCAACAACCTTAGTTGTTGTCTTTCAGTTTATTTACTCCTAACCCTTCCACCCCTAATGCAATCTCATGATGCCAATGCACACTATCTGGTGCTTGGTTTTTGGCCTGTGGGTAAATATTGATTGTAAGAAAAATTAAGGCCAATGTCCTTTTTGGTTCAGTTTTTTGCTGCAGAGATCAGAGAATCTGCAGTATTAAGGAGAGTGCAAACATACATTTTAAATTTCTGTGATTTACCAGGTGTTTTGACTTTTTCATATCAATTTTGGGAGACTGTTTAAAGAATGTGAGATGTATTTTTACAAGTATTTCTTTCCTCAGCCTTGGGGGTATTGTTTGCATTGTTAGGTCATTTCTGAACTGATGGCTGCTGTGGGGTCTAAGTTGTCATATTGTGACAAGTTATGGAGGAAAGACTTGATGCTAAATCAAGAGAATTTCCATCATCTAGTTATGCAAGTGCTTGAATATTAACAATGTGGGTGTCATGCATTGCTTCATTTATAGGGTGTCAGTATTTCTTATAGAATATAAACTCTGCTGTCTTGTCACATCACTCAGTATCTTACTACTTGCTTTGTCAATAAGTAGCTTGTTCTGTCTCAGAGCTTGATTGTTTTTTATAGTTCTTAACTAGCAATTTAAGCTCAGTTTTCTTTCGGTATAAAAATATTTTATACTAGATGGGTGTGAGTTTGATATGGAAAATGCTGACAAGCTATTAATTGTGTATATTGGAATTCAAGGGAAAAATTGTGTAGTTTGTGGGATGTAATCATATGTAATATGCATATTTTATGTCATATGCATTTTTTGGCAAGAGCTCTTTATGGGAAGTAAAAATTACAGGAAGACAAGGTTGAAGTATTCTCTGGGAGCAGAAAAGGAGTTTATAAGATTAGTGTAAAAAATGTTCAGTGTATTTGCTTGTTGTGGGTACTAAATCTTGGCCACAGAAAGGCTGATGAAGATACAGAATGTGTCTACTAGGAGATAAAAAGATAGTTTTATTTCTGGAAATATGTTTATAATAGGCAGAGCAGGTAAATTGGTGAAATAGATGTGGTGGCTTTTATCTAAAAAATAAAAAAAAAGAGAAAAAAAGGAATGTATGATAGTGCTTTGTTTTGCAAGACCATTGCAATTCGAAATCTAATAAGGATTAGTGATGAAGAGCCATAATAAATCAGCAGCCATAATTTTCTACTTAAAGGAATAGGTATAGTTGCAGTAGGATATATCCTAAATTGTGAATGTAAGTCCAATTCAGCACTCTAGAGTGCATTTTTAGTTCCAAGCTGATTATATTGTGGGACAAGAAAATATGGCTAGGTACCAACATATGGAAATTTATTGTAAAGGAAACAGAGTAATTATTGTAGGCACTTTACCAGATGGTTTGTCATCTAAAAACAGCATTGCTTTGCTTTGCTTTTATTTTTCTGTCTTTGCAATTGAAGTGTGAGCAGAAGGAACGTACCCTAAAGAAATTTAGGATGGGATGGTGCCATGCTTCAATCTGCTTGTAATACCAGTCTTTCAGTTTCCAAATATTTGTCTGGCAGATCTCTACATATTTGTGGTGGAAAATAGCTTTATTTTTTATGTGCTCGGTACCACAGGAAAGGGTTACAGGTGCATCTACAGCACTACTTCCTGCCAGTCTACTGGCTTATGAGGGAGAGGGTTTCTGCGGTTGGTTGTCCAGTTGATATAGCAAATTTTTTTAGTTGCATTTCAGACATAAAAAACATTAACTGTGTTCCAAACAAGACAAAAATTGCAATGCAAGGAAGTCATAATTCAGGTTGCTCCTTTGTTTTTTATCAAGATTCAAGTTCTGTTTGAGGTTATAAATTAAAATGAAATTGCTCATTATTTTGTTCTTACTTGACATTTTTGTTTGCAAGAAAGCATTATTCCTGAATGTCTTCATCAAATATGCAGTCTGTTTGAGTAATGGATAATAGAAAAGTAACAGAAGTGTGACAAACCAAGCTGGAAATATATTGGCAAAGCAATGTCAAAAAGCTCGTGCACGAGCCACCTGCTTTTATCTTACCTTTCAATCTGTTTCCAAATTCAATACTAATTTACAAGACCAAGAAGATCCCTTAAAACTTTTCTGAGACTTCACTTTACTCTCTGAGTCTGTTGAGGGCCACTATGACTGCCAGAACTGGACTGACATTACTAATGTCATTAATAATTCATTCCTGCTAAGCTGTTTTCTGAACTTAAAATAAATAGAAGTGAAGCCATTGACGGAAGGACAGCTTTGGATATAATTATGTTTATAATTTGTTTATATTTTGTCTATACCTGTGTTTTAAATGCATTTGTTCTGGCTAATTATTTGTGCAGGACTTGACACTGGGACTGAAACAGTCCATTTTACTGCATGTGTTGCGTTAGGCTTTCTAGAGGTCTGTCCCTTTGTTCCACTTGATATGGCAAAAGTAGATAGTGAAATAAAATTCAGTCTTGCTGAAAGCACTAATGAGCAAAATTTTTTTCTGATTATCTGATTTAAATGGGAATTTAATGTTTCATTTACTCTTCTTTCTTTTTGCTGTCACAAGAAGTCAGTGATTTGGCAGAGGAGACCACAAGAATAAAAGTCACTTTTTATGTACTGTATCTCTTCGTCCTTTAGGCTTCAAATGCAATTTCAGTAGTGTGTCACAAATCTGGACTTATTTCTCTCAGGGTTAAGACCATGAGGATATAATGTGTATCTGATTGTAGAAGTTTTTTTCTTTTGAGAGCACAAATGTATTGTGCTTCTGTCTCTGTATTTTTTCCCCCCAATGTATATTTGGCCCTGGAATGAAAGGAGGTGTTGGTAGAGAGTGCATATGAAGACTGATTATCAGAAATTGACTGGAGTTTCTCTGAATCAAATGCAGGAACATTAGGATAATGAATTGTTTACTGCCAAGCGATATTGATCCTTTCACATGAGCTTGTAATTAAGCAGCAGAGCTTTTGAGTAGGGAGGGGAAATTATATGTATTTGGTAAACTAGAAAAGCAGACTCTAAGGTTGTAAAGAGGGGTGCTTTTTTTTTAGTGATTTTTGGAGAGGAAATTGGATTTTGCAAGCCTAAATGTAAGAAAGCTTTTGGACTGACTTGTAACCCAAGTATCCTAGCGTAGCACAATGGAAAAAGCATTGTTCATATTTTGTTGATTTTCCACCCACTGTACTCCTTTTCTTTCCTTTTCCCCCAGTAAAGTGAGTGTGTGTCTGCAGTCTTGGTGTCTGAGTGTTCGTTGACTTCGTTGTCAGAGATAAGTCCCCAATGAAAGCACCTTTGAGGATACATCACAGACTATTCTGGGCTGGAAGGGACCCACTATGAGAGGGCTTCTCCAAAACAAGTGCATGGATATTTGGATGATGGTGTCCTCCCAACAGGAGATTAAAGAGATGTTGGGGGTGCCTGTGAAAGGGTGCTCAAGGATTTGAACCCAGAGAGATGAGAGTAAAACTGGAGGGAGCAAATGAAATGTGACAGAAACCCAGACTTCGTAAGGAAGTTCAGTCTGTTTGTGAATATCCATCAGAACTCACAGAAGGTATCAAGAGTTGTTGACATTTTAATTCCTAATACCTCTTAGGCAGGGTAATGGTATTTTTTAGAATGTTTATTGATTCTCTAATTCTGAATCTTATTTTGAATTTGCAACTGATGCCTCTTTACTCAAGGATGCAGCTATGCATAAATGTCCATTGCTCATTAGAAGCCCAGTTCCAACATATGTTTGATTATCAAGAGCAGTCTCTAAGGGTGTAACTGCAGTAGATTTCTCACGATGGTACTTCAATTATGTTATATTTTAGCATTTACAGAGAACTTACAGAAAATTTGATCAAGAAGCAGTAGTGTTGTGATGGAGAATTTTACAAGAATATTTTTTCAAAGGTGAGCAGCAGCCTGATTTTTCAGAATGAGAGAAATAGGACTATATTATTATCAGAGTGTTTCTGTTCCAAAATGTAGGTCTCAGTAGTTCTAAAAATTCTTTCTGCTGTGCCCTGCAATAGATGGATTGTTGTATTCCTCCTGCATATTTACTTAGTAAGTAAAAGTGATAAGGGAAAGCTTATAGGATATACAAAATTACTCAATAAAAGGACTTTTTATTTTGGTTTAGAAAACCTATTCTCGTTTCCCAGAAAAATATTTTAATTGGGTCTTTAATTAAAAAATAATTTTTGTAATGCAAAAGATAAGGAAATTAATGGGAAAAAGTTGGCCAGGATTAACACCTAATCACATCATGGTTTGTCTCTTGTCTATAAAGAAGCAAACCAGAAGCAAGACAAACAAAAAATAATGTTTTTAATTTTTCTTTTTCTTCTCCATATTTTTGTTATGCTTTTAACTACTTAAGTAAAACAATTTTTGAATCAACTGACAGTGACAGTACAATGACTAATGACAAAATTTATACCACAATGAGGTTATGTTGTGTTCTTCCATTTTGCAAATGCAGCATTAAGAATCTACTCCATTGCACTTTCTATCCTCAGAGGGAAAGGCAGTGGTGTAGTGCCTTAAAATATCATGTAACCTGACAGAATAAGATGGGTAGGGTATGGTACAGCAGGGATTTAATGAGCCATTTTTTTGTCCATCACCAGAAGCTTCCTGCAAGGCATGCCCATAAGAGTGGTTTAAAATGGTTACTTTTTTTTTTTCTATTTTTCCCATCTTTTTAAAGAAGTTTGCTGTAGTATAAATGTGTGTGCTGAAGGTCAAGGACAAAATGCTGATGCAAGATGTGTGTGTAATTTTCAATAATTAATAAAAAGCCTGGCATTTGTCAAAAGATGCCATCTGATCCTGTGATGTAAATACATGGAATGTACAAATTGAATTCTGTGTTGAGTTGGGTGGGCCCCCAGTGATACAGATATTGTGCAAAATGCACTTTACTGTTTTGCTATTTGGTGTTTGGCTGCCTCTTCAAATGTTTCCTGAATCCCCATCTTTCGGTACAGCTACATAGGAGAAGTGGCATTTTTAATATTGTGACTAACACTTGTATCAGAGCTAAGCATTGTGAGCGCCGGTGTCCAAGTGCCTCACTAATGCGTGATGTGGAGGCCATATGCTGGGTGATAACCCCAGAAATAACCTAGAATTCTTTTGTAGTTCCAGGAAATACTCACTTGAATTCCTGCAGGTGTTTCAAAAGGAGATAAGTGCTTTGGCCCTTAAAAACCTGATAATCTGGAGGAAAATAATATCAATAAACAGTTCTCCTTGCCTCTGGAGTGCTCTCAGACACTCTTGTGTGTCTTGCTATCTATTATATCATAAATTGATATCGGAGAGTGCCTTTCAAAAGCCCTGATGTCTGCCACCAAAAACGAATGTTTTGTTATAAGAGTTAATGGAAACTTGAAAAAAACATACGCAGAAAACTATTAATAATGTAAGCATATGTGTAGGACTAACTGATGAAAAGCTACTGGAGTGATCTTCAGGAAACGCAATTCTGCTGCTATTGCCTTTGTGTTCCATTCAAAGCTTCCCAGCATTGCTGGGATCAGATCTGGAAGTCCTTGCCCTCACAGTTCCCGTGGGTCACGGCTGTCGTGTGTCGTACAGGTGTGCAGGGGAGTGGGGACATGCAGAATGTCAGAGGGTCTGTGTCCAAACCAGTCAGGACAATTTGGACCTTGAATAGAGTGAGAGGAGAGTCATGGGTCATATAGATAGGAAATTATTTTTAGTGACAAAACAAATGAGAATTGGTCCAAAAGGTGCTTTTAATATTTTGATTACTGTAATGAAAGGACCAGAGAAAAGAGCAGAATAATATCACAATACCAGTATATAAATCCAAGATGTACCCACGTCTGGTACTCTCTCTCCACATCCAAAAGGGACAGTGAATGAAAGCAAGGTATATGAAACAGCTTCTAAATATCTCAGACTTTGCTTGTTCACCTCTTCTTCAAACACAGTTGTGATAGAAGTCTCTCAAATGATAGGTGATTTGAAGAAGAGCAACACATTTGCTAAATATTACAAGATAAGGCATAGGGACAAATAATAAAATCACCAAATTTTAATCAGACAGAAATTCTACAGTTAGTTATTACCCTAAAGATTTTTTAGATGCTATGAAGTATTGCATCAGAAAATTATAAGTCTAATTCGTAGCATCAAATCATGAAGGGATAAATTAGTATTGGTATTATTAGCTAAAACAGCAGATTTGAAGTCATTCGAAGAGCATAATAATGGATTTGGAGAAGTAAATAATATGGGGAATGATCTGTGACATAAGTTTCAACCTGTCTGGATACAGACTAATTCACGAGGGTAAACCATCAAAAGAGAAATTTAAGTTACAGGAGTTGTAGAATGGTATTGTTTAAAACTCACTTTTGTTTCTAGAGTTTATAGTGGACAGCAAAATGACAGCGTGCACACAATGTAGTTTGATGACAGATATAAAGTCTTTTGATATATGACCTCAGAACAAAATTCATAGGAGAGCTTATTTGGGTCACAGCCCTGCTTTCTACAGTGCTAGAAAAATGGGCTGTACAGTATTGTGCCTGATTTCATAGAATCCAGTGTTTAGACCAACTGAAGGAGAGACTTAAGCAGAAGAAGCCCTATAATGATTTACACCCTTAAAAGGACAAGTTCCCTTCATTTGTGACCTTTCATCTAGCAGGGGCACAAATCCTGTCATTTCTTTCTGGAACTGTTCATTAATATTGTAATGCATTTGGTAAAAGCTGTGATCTTTAGGGCAGATTTAAAATGATAGATGATGTGTTTATTGCTGAGCTGAAACTTGACTCACTTTACCATTTCTACCACACGTCTTTCATCGTATTGAACAATGAGTATGCATGGCCTCTTGGAGACACCAGTAAGAACATCTTACAACAAACAAGTTTCTGCTTGACATCTCTGACATGACAGTGAGCACACTGAGAGGTAATTCCCCTGTTGAGCTCCCTGCAACTTGCTTCAGACCTGACATTGCATACAACTGTCCCGGAGAGGGAGGCTATGCACCAATTTTTTTTTTCCCTAGACCAAGAGATTTTTGAATTGTCCTATCAGAAGGCACATTCCTCTGCACTAAAGAAAAGAAAAGTTTGTGCATATAACCAGAAGGTCTGAGAGCGATCAAGTAGCTGAAATTAAAAGAAAATAATCAAAACCTGACATGAGAAAAATTGTGCTGGCATAGACTAGCAAGACAAAACCCAGGGCAATTGTTACTGGATGGCATGGGAAAAATTATAATCCAGTTTATTTTAATACCATTTTAGAAGGTCTTTTGGACCCCAAGATAAATTTGGTTTTAAAAAAATAACCCCAAAAAGGATGTTCTACTGACTGGGCAAAAGTGCTATTTCAGATGTGCCTAGAACAAGCACTGCCTCTCACCACTGAATATAAAGACCTATTTTATGCATCTGAAGACTGGCTTATTCTCAAGGTTCAGGCATATTCTGCTGTTTTCCTACCTTAACAAGTTACTGAGTGTTAGGTGCTGTGAAGCAACTGAGTTCACCCAGGCTGTCATAAAATGTGAGATAAAACGTTGTAGTTTAAAGTGCTTTCACAGAGACAGACAGTGACAATGGCAACGAGTGCCAATATGAGTGAGTGATGGTGTTTAAACAGGGAGGAGAGGAGAAATTTTGGGCTTCTATCTCCATCCCAATGTTGTTCAAATATTTAATCCAATTACTTTTTGCTGTAAAATGGTAAGTTCTTCAGGGATGAGGAAGTGGATTTGATTGGAAGCTCCTTGGACATCGCTCTTTATGTGTAGGCAGGTGCATTGTTATGAGATTAAGATGCCTCCAGCCCTGTCTAAAAATTAAAAATCACTTTTGACCAGAAAACTGTTAGGTTCTTAATCCAGAAAGGAGGGCTTTGAACCCTTGTCTGTTGTAATAATGAAAGACCTGAAGTCAGCTACTTCACACTGGCATCTCTTTTCACCTGCTCTCTGTAGATATCGGATCTGGCATTCCTGCGAATGTCAGATGCACAGTGTTGTTCAGGTGTATTATGTGTATTAATTAAGTGTATTTAGTAGTCAAGTTAACCCCCAATAACCATATAAAAATGTGGCTAGGTCTTGGAATTCTAATCACAAATACAGAGGATTAAAATCAAGTATGTATTAATATATAAAGGAAAGAGACTTTGAAATAGCAATCACGGGGAGTAACATAATCCAAGACAGAAAAACAGAGTGTATACTGAGAGAATGCATTCATGGGTTTGCAATTTTTTTCGTCTTTCTTTTGGTATTTGTCCAACTAGACAATATTTTAACTTTGGATCTGACAGGATGTTTAAGTATGAGAAATAAGCAATAAATCAGCAGACCACATAGCTGAGATTTACTGTGCTGTCAGTAGTACTGGAGGCAGTGCAGGAATGTTGGTTGTTTGAAAGCGCTGGAAGACCCATCTAATGCTCATCTGTTTGACTCAGTGCATAAGCATTTGCTGTTTTATTGATTGCCAAACGCCTCAGCTGCCAAAATGTCTCCTTTCTGATGTGTTGTGGCCTGAAATCATAACAACTGCTTCTTTTCAAAATCCCCAAATTTTAATTATCTTTTTCTTACTTGATTTGGAAAATGTGACATCAGTGAACTGCTGGTTATGTCACATCTCCTAGGTACCTTATGGATGTGTTTATTATCTTTTCCTGTTTTTACATCCTCTTGTGGGCAAAAAGCTATGAGAGTAGCCAATTATCACATCTGCTGAGTTTTTCAGGATTTCATGCACTATTGATGGTTCAACTGCATAGTTTATGCACAACTCATTGTGTTATTCAGTCCTTCTCTTGTTCTTACAAGAACCGTGTGTCTGTTTTGCTTTATCTCCCCTAGAAAATGTCTGAAGCCTCAGACTTGGAAATCAAGAAATGCCATGAGTACTTGAACTAATGAAGTCTTTTTTTATGTGAATTTGTGTCTTGAGGTTGACTGATGTTGATGCTAAAGAAAATGAGAATGCCATTGCTATTCTGTTGCTGAACTTTGGAAGGGTGCTGTGTCTTGTAGATAATCAAGTGTGAGCTTACACTGTGCACTTTTTGTCACTTAGAGCACTTAAATAGGCTTGATCCTCATGCTCGTTCATGCAATGAAGGTAAAATTTTAAATTATTTTTTGGATTTCTAGAAAACTCTCAAATCTGTTTTGTTCAATATTTGTAAGGGTGGACAGACACGTAAAATTCGGCATTCCTGTAGAGAGATTATAGCACACTACTGTTTTTAAAACAGCTAAAATTTTAGGAATTCAAGATCATTTTTCTTTGAGTAGGTTAAGTGATTTCCTTAGTTAATTTTGAAAATTCCAGTAGCAGATCGTTTGGGATTTTTTTTTTTTTCCATAAAGATAGGTGAACTGTATTTCTGCCTGTGCTAGTCCTGATCTCATCATAACTCAGAATATTCATGGCAGAACTTTTAAGATTTTGAAATTATATTATTAACCTTGGATTAGCCTGTGATCCATATGGTTAATCTCAGACTTTTATTTATTGGAATTAATAAATCTTTTGTTCAAAAATTTTTGAAGAATCTTTTACGTGTAAGTTGGAACACTCGCTTGTCTGTTTTTTTATAGAATTTTACTTGTAATTTTTTAGGTCAGTTAATGAATTCTAGAATAATGTTATATGGGAGCATATTTACTTAATTTCAGCTTTGCACTAGCTCAGTGTAGAGATAAAAAATGTTATGAATTCTCATATCATTACGTATCTTAGTGTCCTATCATAAAAATACTTTGTGTACCCTACTGTTTCTCAAGAAAAATTACTTCTAAAAAGGGAAAACAATATTAAGAATGAAGATATTATTGATAATTCTTTCACTGTATGATGTTTTAATAATGAAATAATAGCATAAGATCTAAACAAACAAGTGTATTGTGCCACTGTAAAAAATGTAATGCTTTGCCTTCACACTTACCCCTTAGTTTTGCTACCAGTAATGGGGGAACCCCTGGGGTCCCATCTAACAATTACAGGATGCCAACCTTTACTGAGAGTAACATGAGATGATTCTGTGTTAAAAAACATCAATGCTGATCTTCACAGATCCATTGGTACTTCTTAGGTCCTTTCTCTTACGTAGTCGACCCATCTCTGGGATAGATATCCTGACTTCATTTTGGTTTTTTTAAAAAGTGTCTTTGCTGAGTATGGGTGTTGCTGAAAAACACAGTAAACTGTCTTAACTTGTCTACTTGGAACATAATGTTATGTCTCCTGTACTTAGACAAATATCAAATGATTTGAATGTCCTTTCACAACAGGGGAAAGGCAAATATATGTTAAAAAAAAAAGATTAAAAATAATCTGTGTTTTCTAGCTGAGGAAAAAAGTAAGGTACTTCTCAATAATTGTTTATGTACATGCTGACATCTGACATTTCTCAGTGGTTAATGTGAAGCAGATCTTTTGCTTTCACTGAGGGAGTGGGAAAGTGATCTCAATTTACTTTGCAGTTATTTCAGAATACCTTGAGGTAAGAATGTGCCTGAGGATAGGTAGAGCAAAGCAGTTGGTGTCTGGTAACTTATTACACAAGAGTAAATCAGCCATTTGCTGGGGCTCTGTTTTTAAAATCTATCGTGCTGTTCAAATTCTGCCTTGTTATGTTTGCTGGTTTTTCAAATAGATTTGGGCAGCCATGCTTTGGTTCGCAATTAAACAGACAATTTCTTTAGGCATTTTTTTTCTGCTTCACTGAAGTAAAAAAAGTGTTTTATATCCATTTATTACATTCACTGGCAGTTTCATTACTCTGAATATTCAAAACTCATGGAATGAGAATTGCAGCTTGGAAGAAATCCAAAGCTCTCATTGTTAATGGTGTTTCAAAGAATCATATTCTGAATTATCTGATAAAGGTTATACTTTACTAGATTTATTGATGGCATTCCTCATGGGTTGGGCATTGAGTTGAATTGCTAAATGAAAAAAGTAAATGTTTACTTCTAGAAAGAAGTTGCTTACATTGTATTTTCAGTATGGTACAGTTCTTGGCCTTGGCCTTTTAAATCTTGATTAATCCCAATTCTGTCTCGTAGTTTGTAGTTAGTTCCTAATGACTGAAGCTGACATAGCTGCCATATTAATGTTTTATATGATAGAGAAATGTTTTGTCCTGCTTACACTTTTTTTGAGGGATGGGAAAGAAAGCCCTGGTTGCTCTGGCTTGCAGGACCTCTGTATAAAGCACTTCTTATTACTTTGTGGTTGCCCATTCTATTAAATCCCTGATGCTCAGGGCTCACATTGGTGCAGTTCATTGCACGTGGGCAGTTCGTAGTATGAAACAGCACCATGATGGCACTTCTTTCCTTTGGACAAATTGTGACATCCCAATTCCACTGTGGACTGGCTCTGACCACTGTGGTCACCGCACCCCAACAAGCAGTGTTTCACTGCATCCTGGTGCATGTGGTAGAAGAATTTCTTATGGAGAGCTTCCTTAAATTCATTCACAAAGGACATTGCTGGCAGCTTTTAGGGAGCAGCCATTTAAGGTGGTGACACCTGTGTGATCATGGTGCTGCATGGTTTATTTTTACATCCTCATGTGACAAAAAGCTCTCATTCATCCTGACTCTAATAATCAGAGTGTTTTAGCCACTTCTTTTATTTCTGTTATGTTCAGTCACAGTTGGAAAATTAATGTATTCTTCAGCGCATCTGTTTTGAAGAAAATCTTGTTTTGGAGAAGAATAGTGTCTAAAGATGGAATATTAAGATGGTTTTCCTGTCTATTATGGGTTTATACTATTAGAAGAGTTAATACAATTTAGGATTTTTTTCTCAACTCTAAAGTTTTCTGTATAATTCTGTAAACACTTCTGTTCACTGGAGAAAAGAAGTATTCAGAAGAAACCAGAATAGCCTCAGAAAGATGCAAAAAAGCAATGCAGAAAGACAGACTAAGAAACAAACCTGAATAGCCATAGGTTACAGATTTAGCCTTGCTCTACAGGGATGTATTTCTTGATTGTATTTATTTGTATTTCAGTGCTGCTTGAGAGTTCCTATTACCTCTGTCTCTGTGGTTCCCATCCTGAAAAAAATTGCTTTCTAACCACACAACATAGGCAGTGTGAGAAAGGAAGTGTAATCTCCATTTTACAGAAATGGGAAAGAGACAGAGATGGAGTCTGACTGTTCTCAGCTCACACAGGATGTCTCTGGGAGAGCCAGAAATTGAACCCAGATATGTTGCTTGAGTCCTACTGAGTCTCAAGACAGTCTTTTCTCAGAACAGAAAAAAATGCATTTATTTGATATACTCATTTCAATACTTTTCCTGTGGATACTATTTGGAACATCTGTGGTTTTTTTAAAACATAAATTCTTTTTTTTTTCTTGCTTTTCATTTCATAGTTAGCACTAATATTTAATGTGAGATGGAATGGAATTTACAGCTTCACTGTGTGAAGGATTGAATTAGAATAAATTTTAATAGTAGTTTGAACATAATTAAACAATTTTTTCAAAGAGATGACATTTCTAGATAATCTTTATTGTCATTGTTATGTAAAAGATTTAAATCTGTTTCTGTCTCTTTTTCATAAATGCATGCATATGCAAAAATAGACAATATTTCAGATGTGCTTAAAAGTAAAAATCTCTTTTCCTCCTACTTTATTAAAAGCAGATAATGGCTTAGACTTTAGGTTTTAATTGTTTTCTTTCTAAAGTATTCAGAAGTTGATAATTTTTGATGTACCATGCATATCTTGAAACTGGTGTTTCTGATCCTGGTGATATGTGGTGGATCTTCCCATTATCTCTTCTGGGAGAGAGGTTGTTTGCTTTTCTCTTGGGGTATTTCTTCAACAGTGTAGGTTTATTGATTTAAATTTCTCCTAAGATCTCTTTTTAGCAGAACACGTGAAGAAACTACCTGTCTAAGTTCCAGCCACTTAAAGTCACTCTACATATTTGAGAACCCAACAATTTACCCTGTAACTGGAAAAATTATCTCAGGGAGCCATGGAAGAGTTGAAAACATTGGACTATTTCAGTTTTTAATATCTGCAGGCTGTTTCAGAGGAAGTGAGTGCTCCTGTACACATATGCAAAATATCAGCCTTTGACATCATTGTGGCAGCTTGACTTTGTTAACAGGTTAATATTCACTATGTAGAATGAATTTAAACAATCTGCTGGATTCTTAATATGAGGACTGGATTTACTGGGGGCTTTTTTCCATGTTTTACTGAAGTTACAAGCTGGTATAATATTGTCTGTGGCTGTAGGCAGCAGCAATAAAAACTGACCCAAAAGTTAGTTCTGTACTAACACGTCTAAGAGGACAGTTGCAGGCGGAAGACAGGTTTGGCACAGTGTTTAGGAGCTCGTCTGTAGCCTTGGCTTTAGACTTACCATTCTATTTTTTGAAGCTCTCTGGAGGATCTACCTGGACTGTCTCCAGGTAGAACAAGTAGAACCACTTTGAAGAGAAGGTGAATGAGCATCAAATGACAAATTGGTGTCACCACAAGTAGTACTGGCAGAAAGATCTTGCAGATTTACATCCCGCAGTGTTTTATCTTGAACTGAAACCTTAGGAAAGAATTGGACTGGCTGGCAGATGATCCATGTTTGTGAGTGTGATTCTTAAACAAGCCCAGTGTTTATACCATATTCAGTCTGCCTTTGGAAAATTGACTATGATGTGAAGGGCACCTTGGTATGCATCTATCTTAGGATTCTATTGGAAAAATATTTCAAGGATTACAATTGTCCAGGCATATGGAATAGTAATTGCATGCAAATACATTTTATGCTTTTTAGCTTGGCTCTGTCAGCTGCAACGGCTGACTGTGCCTATTTAGTCAAGGAATGTATTATAAAAACAGACAGACTATTAAATGAAAAAATGGGGATGAAAACAAGAGACCTAAATACAAAATATATTTCCACTATAATAGTGACTGTTGAAATTCCGTACTTAAAACAGCCCTGGAATTTTTAGTAGTGATCATACTGGTTTAGTATTTATTCATGGGCTATGTGGATGCATGTTACTTGGTTCCTTCTGTTCTCTGTGCAACAGTCTCTGAATAGATTGTGAACTTTACTAGGAGTGGCTAAAAAGGGGTTCTTAATTGTGTAGTCGCAGTTTACTTTTGTTCAGCTCTTAATTATGAGACCAAGGTGGGTTTTGTTTTTGTTTTGTTTTGTTTTCTGAGCTTCAATAGTTTGTTGAAGGTTAAGCCTTGAAATTTTGCTAGCTTTTAATTCTGATGTAGCCATGCTATTCACTGTGTCAAAATGTTTCTCAGATGCCTCAGCTAACCATTGCTGCCACCTTGGTGAGGACCAGAGAAACCAGAAACATCACAACCAACACAAATTAATCTATTTTATTTGCTTATCTCTTTTTATCTGATAATTAAAATGGACTTCCTTTAGTTCAACAGCAAGCCTGTGCACAAAGGACATTGATTTGTTTTGATAGGCTTATTGAAAGACAAATGAGCTTTTGAATTAATAGTAACTAAGGAATGAGAATGATGATGAAGTCCTGTGAAGTGCTTCATAAAATTAAGTTCTGAGGAAGTCTGTGGCTGAAGTTCCACATCTTCTCATCTTTTTTCATTTTTCATCTAAACTAAAGTGTTTTAATTATTTTCACTTCATGTGTGAAAGAGTAGAGGTGCTTCCTAAGGCTCAAGGTGTTCTTCAGTGCGTGGCATGGGCAGCTCTGAACAAGGCTTCTCACTAAGCACCTCTGTTTCCAGTCAAACAAGCTCAAATCAGTTTGCATCAAATAGCATGGATCACACAGCATTTTTGATTATTGTGCTTGTAAAGTGAATGGATGTATTCAGTAATGGGGAACAGTGCCCTTCATGACTGAAAATGTTATTTTTTCTTTCTTGTTACTAGGTTTGCAAATAATTACCTTAACATTTTAGGTGTGACAAGAACAATTGAATTACTAACACAAAATAGGCTTAAAGTGAATTTGGATTTATTGTGAAAGCATGAGTGAAGAGCTTATCCAACAATAGAATATTTGCAGTTCTTTGAAACTCAGATCTAGTCCAAGAAACTAGAATATGAAAAAACTGTTGCGAACAATTTTTGAACTGGGCTTTGTTCACATGTCAACACATTTTGTCGTCAATACTCTTAAAGGAAAAGGAAATTTCTATGAATATCTCTGGCACTTGGAAGTGGAGCAAGCTTAAAATGTAACTGACAAACTGTAGAACAGAACGAGTTCCTTCCTGAAAATTGTTCTTTTCTGTCACTTAAATATTATTTTATGGAGAAAAGATTCTGAAATTGTTCTTTGAGAACATATGCATTCTCTTGATTTGCAGGGGAAAGAGACTTTAAGGAGATAAGTCCTTCTGATCATAAAAATCCATACTTCCTTGATATATCAAGTATATGTATAAATTTGCCATATAGTTGTGTATTAAAAATGAAGAAGAGTCAGAGCTTGACCCTGATGTCTAATGTGTCACCCTATATGTATGAGATGTGCCCCCATGCAAAGTAAATAACATTCTGAACTGTAACCAAACCATGAGATAAACTGATAGACCATATATTTTGGACTGTCCTCTATGGCCTCTAAGCCTTCTACATCAGTCAGGGCAAAATCTGACATTCATCATTGACTGTCTCCAAAATTTACTTTCATAATAATTTTTACTCTGTTTTCTGTCCAAAAATGTTACACAGAGTCTGGGGTATACAAAAATTTGAGCCAAAGAAAGAGTTCCAGCTGAGGTCAATAATAGTACTGTTTTATATAAGGAAGTTTTATATTAGGATTTGGTGTCCCTGACACCAGACCTTTGGACTAATGGGAAGGTAAAATTCCTAGTGTAGACCCAATACTTGTTTTTGGCATTAATGATATATAAGGTTTATGTAATTCTTGAGATAATTATTACAAATGTTTAATAATACATAACTGTGGTGCTTTACTGAGAAATATAACAAGAAGCATTGCTTATGCGGGGAAGGGCAGGAATATTGTACAGGGAAGAACTGGATAGTCTTAAGGACTGGAGCACTTGGGTGAAATTTGCATTTAAAGATGAGGAAATGTCTGTTTCCCTTTGATGTGAAGACAAATGAAGGGAACTGCCTGACCATCTTGATCAATGACAGTGAGCCAGCAGCTTGATTTAACTCTCATTAGGACAAACATTTCTTATCTAGGAAGCTATTTCCAGGACAAGCAAAAGTATAGATGCTTTTGCAAAAGGCAGTGCTAAACTTTGGAGTCCCAGGTGCAAAAATAAACGCATGTCTGGAGGCAAGGGCTTGTCCTCCCCAAGGAAACTGGGCAAGTATGGCTAATTTTTCCAGGAGATGAAACTTGAAGAGTTTGTAGATGTATTCTATGAATGCATTATGGATGTAAAATTCAACATAGAAAAGGGAAGACATTTAACCTGAAAGTCAGGGATGACATAAGAAACTACAAAATAGCTGTAGGTACATTCAAGCTAGAAATTAAAGGCATGAAAGCCTCAGACAGCATTTTCCCTACATCACTGAGCTTAGTCCTGTCCTATGCTATTACAAATGCTGTTTTAAAAACAGGCACAGTTTTGTGCCTGCTTTCTAACTCCTGTTAGAAAGCTTTCAGCACCCAAATGAATTGGATTCTGAAACTGCTGTCCACAAAATGAAGTGTAGGTAAAAGGCCCAGCTCTTTTATGATGGAAGTTGTGCCCACAAATAGGATTGTGTGATGTGGTTAGCTCTGACCACACTGAGCTGCTTCGTGACCTGCTGATCTGTACGACTTCTGTGCCCTTTCCCATTTCTGTTACTCCCTTAAATTCCAGCATACCTGATGTTTTCCCTGAATAGGTTACTCTTTTAAGTCTGTTTTTGAAAATTCCTGATAATGAATGGTGTCCGCATTCCTTTTTTGTGTTTATCTCTTTGCTTGAATGTGGCAACAGTGAATTAGCATAAATGGTCTGAGGAAAGTAGTTAATATAGATTAATTTGTATTCTTCTTTAATCCTTTGAATTTACCTCCTTGAAGATACATCAAAGATGAGTTTGGTTCATAAATATGTTTAAAAGATAAGTAAAGTAGGGGCAAAGAATCCTATTTTATTATTTGATGGTATTTTTAAAACTCAGAAATAAATCCTTTATAATCAGTAATTGACCTATATGATGTTTTTTCCAGTTTGTTTCAGATCCTTGTGCCAGCAACCCCTGTCACCATGGAAACTGCAGCACCAGCGGGGATGGCTACCTCTGTGTCTGCAGTGAAGGCTTTGAGGGAACAAACTGTGAGCACTCACTCCACAGCCTTCCAGCCTCTGAAAGGACAGAGGCCACCTCACCCCAACACAGCAGCCCAGCCTCATCCACCTTGGAGCCTGACATTGCTCTGCCCCGTTCGAGAGCCACTGTGACGTTACCTACATGGCAGCCAAAGGCAGGACAGAGAGTTGTGGATCTCAAATGGGATGAAATAGAGGTGAGAGTATTCTGCCTAAGTGAAAACTCACAGACAAAAAAACTTGAAAGTGTTATTTTCAGGTTATCATTTGTGCATGGCTTCATGGTACCCTCATGAGAAGACTGAAGCTATGATCTCTTCCCTGAGTTAGTATGCTGGTAAAATTAAAACAAAAAGCCATTTGATCCATGTTATGAGCAATGGACTTAAGTTGGCTAGTATGTTGTATTAGATACTTTGAAATGGGATAATATTGTTTCTTCCAGTCAGTTGTATGACACCAGATCTCTAAATATCAAATAAATTTAGGAAAATCTAAAATTTAAAGTAATACTTTTAATACATTTTTTGGTATTTGCAGTTATAATCACATTTTGCTTTGAAAAATACATGTTCCTGCAGTATTAAGAAAACATAGTTACTGGAGGATTAAGAGGGGTAGTTAATACATTACACAGGGCACAACTCTAGGGATGCAATGACAGTGATGGAAGCTTTTAAATGATTGAATTTTAAACATTTGTTGTAACTCTTACAAGCAAATCTCTGTCAAAACTTAACAATATCTGGCAAAACTACAGCTGGAAAGCACACAGCATATCATCCTTAAGAAATGTGATCTTTGCTTTCTACTGTGTTGTACACTGCCCTATTTGTAATGCTTAAATGTTTTGCATGGACTCAAGTATCTGCAAAAATTAAAAAAAGCTATTAAACTTAACCAAGTTACTGTTAAAGTAATGATCAGCTTAGTACCAATCTCTAGAAGTAATGAAACTTGTTGATGAAAAAATATTTTAATTTCTGGAGGCAAAGAATTAGAATTTTTGTGGCATCTTTTTCTTATTGAGAAACGCCTTGTAATGTAATTTTATTTCAGTTTATTCAGGAATAAATAGGAAAAATGTCAGTTGTACCTTTTTTTGAAGTGTTTCAATGAGTTTGATTCTCCTGAGGTGTTTTAACACACTACATAATGAGAAAGTGAGCAGGCAGGAGTTTACTCCTGGAAAAAGTGTATTTTTCATCACTCTTTTCTAGCCCAAACAAATTTGTTGGTGTTTTTACTGTAAAATTTATTTAAATTAATTTTCTGAAAGTAGACTCAGCCTATGTAGAATATGTGTTTGGTGTGTTGTGACTCTCTGATTTTATCTGAGGTATAAGTATTTATAGGGCTGTATTCCATTTCAGTGGCAGTGCTGGTGGGCAACCTCTGGAGCACAAAGCTTTATTTCCTGGAATTCCATCTCCCATATCTTTTATTTTACAGTAGAACAGATGTCAGGCACCAAGGATGGAGTTTGGAGAGAGCACTGAAGCAGAAACAAACGATGATCTGCTCTTACTAGTTAGTTTAAACGCAGTCTCATCTCTGCATGGGTGGTCCATATGTCCTGATCAATTAAGGGCATGCCCTTCCCTGCACCAGATTTCCCTGGTGTGTCTTCCTCAATCTGCAGTCTGGTGTTGTATAAGGAGCGTTTCTGCCTGCTTTGCATTTTAGGTAGATTCACTAAGAATTTCAGTCAAACAGATCATTTACAAGTGGGTATTTCAATAGCTGAAATTCACCCTTCTTCATGTCTTCTGTTACCTGAGAAATACATCATGGTTTGCATGATTAACACTAAAATGGAAATGACTTGCTACCCTATTACAAAATTGCTTGTGTTGATATGCTTTTAATATATTCTGATGGGTCTTGTATTTTTGACAAGCTCTCCAATGTGGCATAATGACCTTCTACCTTGTTCTTTGGAAGTCAAGGCGAGAGATGATTATCTGAAACAAAGAGATTTCAGTTGCTGATTCAAGACATTGTATCTGATCTATATTAACTGAAGAGAGTTGATTTGCCTGAAGGTCTGTGTTCCAAAGCCTCTTTGGTGGAGGTTTCAAAAGTAAAAAGTGTTAATAACAAAAACACTATCTTTCCTCATAACTGTAAGAACTTTGCAAAACTTGATCCTTTTTTGCTCTCTTGAAGAGAATAAAGTAGCTGTAGGTTTTGTATTGAAGAAATGTACTGTTCTGATCTTTGTTGATATTCAGAGGACGACAAATACTGATATTATGTTGTTGTTTGTTTGGGGTTTTTTTTAATCTTCCAAGACAATCTGTTTTCCAAATTATTCTATACTGATACTGGAACTGAACTAATGTTCTTCAGACCCTTTTGTCTCAGAGAGAAGTTTTGCCAGACTCTTTCCAAGTGAAAGCTCTCACTATCGTGCAAGGATGAAGTTTCCATGAAAGCTTTTCTGGGCAGTTTTGGGAACTCAAAAAATGACCACCTGAGAGAAGTAAACTGTCTAGGAGAGGCATGATGTATGCTTACAGTTGGACATGTTTTCTGTATCTCTTGGATACCAGGGATACATTTAGCACTGCTTGCTGGAGTGAACTGTCTCAGTAGTGTCTGTACCAGTAGACAACATAGAGATGTCTTTGGATGCAGTTTCATTTCTTAGAGTGGTCTTCATATAAGAAATTAGTCTTTTCCTGATATGCAGATTAAGGACTAAAACCACAGATCATAGACAAGAATATTTTCTCTCAGTTGATTTTCTTTACTATAATATGAATTTATCTTTGTGCTCATCTATTGAAAGATAATTCTTTTTCCTACTTGGGGCAACCGGTTCCCCTTGCAAGAGAGATCCAGCTAACAATCCACATTTCCGCAGTTCAATCATCTTTTGTGTACAGTGTATAAGAGATATCTATTAGCCAGTAATGGAGGGAAAAAGAAACCATCTCATTAATCCTACTCAATTAATGGATTTAACAAAGGTTTCAGTGTACAAAATCAACCATAAGAATAGCAGTACCATACTCTTATATACAGCTTTTCATAACAGACCTGAAATTCTTTTCAAAGGAAATCAGCTGTATTATTCACATTTTACAGACTGAGATGCTGAAGCAGAGAACAGGGAAGTGATTTGCCAGGTGCGCAGCCAGAAATTAGAATGCTGAGCATGTGAGTCCTAGTCTAACCTTCTATTTATACTGCAATTTTGTGCTCACATTCAAGGGTTTGGAACTAGTGATTAGAGGCTACAATAAACTTCTAATTTTCCTTGCAATGGGGACAGCATTTGTTTTATGTGAGTCCTTAGTCACTAAATTACAAGCCTTTAAAAGGAGTGTGGCTGAGTCAGGTGAAAAATCCTGAACGGGAGTGTTCCTGCTCTGCAGCAATGGCAGAATTATTCCTTGAGCATATTCTTGAAACAGGAATGTTTGAGCCTTGACTGCTTTGTGTTGCTAAATGTTTGTGCATTTTTCTGTCAAAGTATTGTGTGGGTGCAGAAGGAGGAACAGAAGAGAATCTGAACAAAATCAGAGGAGAGATCCATTTGAGATTGCTAAATACAGAATAGAAACTTGATCCTTAGAAATGACATCTTAGGAGAATCTTTGACATGGAAATAGGTAAAGGCTGGAGTATATATGCTTGCCCTTTTCCTTAACCTGTTTTCTTGGTATTCCCTCTTGTGATTGCTGTTAAAGTACTGGAATGTGTGTAATTTTAGTTTGACTTAGGACAGCTCTTCTATCTGTATACAATATTTATTTTGGAAATCTCTAGGATTTTTCTTTTGCTTTGAGAAAAAGATATTCTACTAACACATAAGGAGAATGAAGGAAACACAGATTGTGATAGAATAATACTAGCTTTCTTCTAGGATAAATCTGTAACTTCACTAACTCTCTCATCTACCATATTAGTTTATAGAACTTTTTTATATACAGACACCATTTTCATAGACAACTTGATGTATCTCTGGATAGGTGCTACCCTTTATTATATTTATTTTCTAAATAAAACCCTACATATCTCTAAAAGCTCAATATGCTTAAACAAAATTTATGTGAAGTTCATACAAACCTCAGTTTATGATGTTCCATTACTAAATCATGTTTAGTAGATAGTCATAAATACTAGCTTTCCTAAAATCAAAGCTCTTTAAGACGGAAATTCTAGTGAGTGCAATTACATCAAGATATTGAAGCCCTGCTCATCTGAAGCTATATTGATGGGTGGGCTCAGGATTTTTGGTTATCCAGAGCTGTTTTTGAAAAGTATCTGGATTCATTTAACTACTCCTTCAGGAATCATCCTGTTTTGAAGTCCTAGAAAGTATGAGGGGAAAAAAAAATAAAAAGCCTGATGTGTTTACTGCCTTTCAGTGTTTTGGTGTAGAAATATCTATAGCTGACTTGACAGTCTTAGGTTGAAGTTTATGTCCCAGCTTATTCTCCAGTGACCTGAGCTCACACACTGCATGCAAAGATTTGACTATGTGGAATTTTTGCTAAATGAACTTGTTTACACAGTGTTTGCCTTTCTTTTCAGAACAGCTCCATACACTCTGGAATGATAAATGACTATTAATTGTTCATGGAATTAATCTTTATTGAATGACTGTGTTGTGATCTAAGCAGAGGATAGGCAGCTAAGCCCCACACAGCAACTTGCTCACTGCCCCGTCCAGTGAGATGGGGGAGAGAATTGGAAGGGTAAAAGTGGGAAAACTCATGGGGAGATAAAGACAGTTCAATAATTTAAAAATCTAGGAATAGAAAACAACAAAAGAAAAGCCTGAACAAAACAAGTAATGCAAAAAGCCCCAGTTACTCACCACCAAGTAACTGATGCCCAGCCAGTCTCTGAGCAACAGGAGCTCTGGCCAACTTCCTCCCACTTTCCCCCAGTTTTATTGCTGAGCTTGACCTCCAATGGTGTGGGATGTCCCTTTGGTCAGTTGGGATCAGCTGTCCCACTGTGTTCCCTCAGCACCCCTAGCTTACTTGCTGGTAGTGCAGTCTAAGGAAGAGAAAAGTCCTCGATGCTGTGTGAACATTTTAGTGATAACTGAAATATCCCTGTTATCAACCCTGTGTTCATCACAAGTCCAAAACACAGCACCATGCAAACTATTGTGAAGAAAATTAGCTCCATCCTAGCCAAAACTAGTACAGACTGAACATCGTATTTTCTGAAGTTGACCGTGATTTTGGTGGCCAGCTTGAGACAAGGCAGCTGACTAATATGATAATCTAGGTAATCTGTCATTGTGTAAGAGAGCCTCCTATGCTTGCTGATGCATCTATCTCTTGGTGTAATGTTGGCATTGATAGTCTGTGACAGAAATACAAAGTTTTAATAATGTTATCTAGAGGATTGCCGTGCACTGGAATGTGCTGGATCCTCTTGGTGCTGTGATTGCTGACTGTACAAAGTGACTCTTGCTCAGATGAGCAAAGAAACAGACTGCCAGCAACAGAATTTGCTGGGTGGATTTGCAGCCTTCCTTACATCAGGTTTCAGTGCTACAATAACTGGTAAGTCTTCTTCATTTGCGACTGTTTTTGGATGCCGTCTGTCCCCTTGGTGTTCTTCGGAGAGGCACTACTCCTACTCTAAACACTTTTGATTCTCTCTCCCACTGGTGAGATATGGTAAAAGTAAACCTTGATTTTCTTTCTGTTCTGGTTTTCTTTCAAGCATTGTCCCATCTGAAACTCTGAGGGTAGAAACTCTGAAGGTTAGCTAAATGACAGTAGATTTTTCAGAAGCAGTAGTTTTTCTGTGCTACAGGGCAAGGGAACTGGAACTGTTTTGGTTTTTTTTCTTTTAGAATTTTGTTCCAAATTCAATTTCTGTGCTAGAAATGATCCTGCTTTGTTGCATGGCATCTTGACAATAAGTAGATAGTACTAGATCCCTGTCTTATGGTTCTATTATGTTGCCTTTTCCTACTTCTCTTTTCACTTTTTATTTGCCAACAGCTGTTCAAGGTCTATAGTCAGAATCTAACCTGTTCATATATTATTTTTCCCTTGCATAAAGAAGACTGCCAAACATATTATATTTCTTAGAAAATAAGAGATACCTCTTGCCACACTTAGACGGTCAGAAGAGAATAAATCCTGCAGGCCCTATTCTGATAGAAAAGTAGTTATATGTTCAGAAAAGCCAAAATTGCATGTTTTGAAACTTGCTTTATTTCATTGAAATTTAATATGAAATCCCTTGGAAGAAGATATGAAAGAAGTAGCATTTACAAGACCATTCCTCATACTGCATTTGTCAAGACAGTTTCTGTCCCACTGAAGAACTGAAAGATTTTCTTTCTTAAAGGTTTTCTTGTTTCATGCCAGTTTTCATGGGACACCACCCCAGAACACAGCCTTGCTTTTCTCAAAGAACTCATTTTCTGACTCTTTCCATGACAGAATGTAATTTCAAATATGTTTAAAAATTTAGGTTTTTTTACTTTCAAGCACTGATCTTTGCTGTAGGATGAATTTGTATTCATCTTTTTTTATTTAGTTCAAGAATTATGTGTGCATTCATATATTCTGTTTAATTCCAGACTAGTTTGCCCCACTTGCTCTGGCTGCAAGACCATGCAGCGTTCTCTGTTGCCCCAGTAGGAGGTAAAAACAGGAGAACAGCTTTTTGAGGCGAAAAAAGAGATTAACCGAAGAGAACATTCTCAGAACAGGAGGAAAGCACCTGAGTCACAGGTGCATGCACATGCATAGTTATTTGTGTTACATTTGGGGATATTTTCAAAATGAAGCACTTCCAGTGTATGCTGGAGTGGGGTTTAGAGAAGATTGTGGTGTCACTGAAGTTACAATGGCCATTAACAGGAAAGACTTAATAGGCAACTTGCTCATGGGGTGAATTTTCACTCAGAGCATCACAGTGTAGGTGAGGTTGGAAAGGACTTCTGGACTTTGTCTAGTCCAAACACTTGCTTCAGGCAGGGTTAGCTAGAGCAGGTTGCTCAGGACTATATTCACTTGAGACTTAAATAACTCGAAGGATGGAAAGTCCACCAGATACTTGGGCAGCCTCCTCCAGGGTTTGGAACTATCTGTTGGTTTTCAGAAATATTAATTAATACCTTGTTGATAGGGTAGTGAGGACTTTCTAAGGCTCATATGAATTTGGTCATTCCACTTACCACTTTTAAATTTGAGGAGAGTGTGGCATATTTTACAAGAATTACAAGCCTTCTGTCATTCTATGAACTTGGGGTTGAGACACAAAAGAAATGCAACATATCATCGTAGCAGAATGGCTGTATTTTGCACTGTCAGGATTAGTCTGCCCATGTTGATAAGACCTTGTAGAATTACAAATGTCTGCTCAACTTTTCAAAAAATATACTATGAAATTTCATATACAATAGCTATCTTCAGAGAACTAATTTCAGCACTGAGGGGCTGCATAAATGTAGACTTAGAGTCTGTGTGCTACTCAGCCTCATTGAATTAAAGTCTAGCGTACTTAGCAAAGTAATAAAGGCACTCACTCATGTAAAAATATTGCCTTGGGATTTATGTATGTATTTCAGCACTTCTTGAATTAAGTGTATATCTCATTATTCTGGTTTTGTAAGGCAGGAGAGTATCTGTCTAACTCATGCTATTTAATTTCTTCAGAAAAGTTGTAATATGGAAGAACAGTCTGTTGCTCTCTTCTTAGGTATCACCCCTGACTTTCTTTGCAGTCTCCTCTATACCACTGCTATGGCCTGATAAGGAAATCTAAAAAAATCACTGCTGTCTTCTTAAGGCCCATGTAGAGATCGTAGGAGTAAGAACTCTTCTCAAGGTTTCACTCTTGCTTTCTCAAATGATGCTGCTCTTTTACCTACGTAAAGTCTTCAAGCATTTGAAGCAGAAATATAGTTTTTATATATTATGTTATCTTCTAAGAAAAAACCTTGTGATTTAGATGCAAACTTATGGAACATTTATGTAAAGAGGAATTCTGTATTTACTGTTAACAATTTGATATTTAATAATTTTAAACTCTAAATAAGGTATTGAAGAACAGTCTTGGATGTATTCTCTGTTGACACAGGAGCTTATCTTTGTAATCAGCTCCTAAACATGCTTGAGACTCTAGAGGGTGCATGAAGGTTTTGTTTTCTTTGGTGGCTATTTTTAAAGTATCTGCATCATTTGTGTAAATGTTTGTAAGTCTGTTTCCCAAGAACCTTCTTGCTGTCCTAAAGTTTCTGTACTATTAAATGCTTCAGGAGAAGTGTTTGATGTTATTGCCGTTGTTATGTTTTCTTTTGGTTGTCTTTAAATGACTTTAGATAGCTACTCTATTTGTATTTTTTACTTTAGACTAGGAATAATCTTTATTTTGTCCTCTGGAAATCATTAAAGTATATTTCCCAGTGACTTCAGTTTTAAATATCTCCTACCAGTTCTAGCAGCTTTTTTTTTTTCTTTTGAGAGTGAATATTACAGATTGTTTTCATCTTCTGAGTGCCTTTATTGCTGTAATATATTGGTTGTCTTTGCCCTCATTCTTCAGTAGTTCAGTTTTGCAGAGCGCTCTGTTAAGACATGAAAGAGACACACTTAAAAATCTTTATACAAATTTCTCACAGCAGTGAAAAAACTGCAATTTGTTTCCTAATTCAGGTGTCAAAGCTGCCTTTTTTTGTGTGCATAGTACTTGACTGAAACAGGTCACTGCTGAGACCATTTTTTTTCCTTATGAGAGTTTCTGCTTCTTCCCATGTTTTTCATCTGATCCAAGTACCAGGGTTGTTAATATATAAAAAATTTCAAATTTCAGCTGTTGTAAAATCCTGGGTTTAGCATCCTACTGGTTTAGATGGTTATTTTACCAGATTCTTAGTGCAGGAAGTAAGGGCCAATTACAAATGGAATTCCTAGAGAAATACATCAAACATTACAGATCTTTTAATAGAAGAGTCAAAATCATGCATTTTGCCTTTCACTCTTCTGATTATCATTGCAATATTTCCTATGTGTGCTTTTCCTGATTCTAATTCCTAAATCTGGTGTGTTTGCAAACTGAAGTCTTTTTTACTTGTTTGTTTGGGTTTTTTTTCTACTTTGTCAAGGTTAAATCTCAGCTCTTGTTCTGTAGCCACTTTGTTCAGCTCTTGCTTCTATGATTCTTTTATTTTATTCTAGTTGCAAAGACATCAATACCTTTAACTTTAAAAACTTCTAATTTTAAGCAGTAAGGTAAATGAAATGCTTATATTACAATTTCCCTCCTTGTGTTCCAAGATAATAGAAGCATGAAATTGTAAAACTATAGAAATACTATAAAAGTGAGTGTATTTTAGCTGTAATATAAAACTGTATGAGAATAGAGATATAGGTTTCTTTTTTCCCTGTGTTCCAGCAGGCATATAGATTCTCAAAGAAAAAAAAAGTTTAAATGTTGGCAAATATAAAAGGAAGAGTTTTAGCCAAAGTAATTTTGGATGCATCGTACTTTGACTGTTAGGTCTTTTGACTTCTGGAATTTAAAAATTGTAATGGATATATTACCTTTTTTTAAAATTAATTTGAACAAATACAATAAAATTGCATTTCACTTTATTTTCATAAATTACATGTACTCTTATTCTATGCACCAGGGAATTCAACAATGAATTGAGTGATTTAGACACTGGGAAATCATTCACTTGGGAAGTATGAATACTGAATATTTGTCTTGCCTGAGTCAAGATAAGCTCTGAGTGTCCTAAAAATTATTACTTGCATAGTATTCTGGACGTCTGTTGTTCATGTATTTACATGTGTTTCATTACATTCATGTAATATTTAAAATGTGAGTTTGAATTTTATTTAAATTTACAAATTTTATTCTGGCTTTTGCTTTGATGTAAGATTAATTCATGGAAGTGTGTCAGGTTGCATTTTTGCTTCTTCAGTAAGGTTGATGTAAAAAGCTTGCAAACATTTTCTATGGCTGAAAGAATAACATTGCAAACTGCCTAGAAATTTGAAGATTAAACCAGTTTGTTGGGGTTTTTTTCCAGTGTGATATTTCATAGGCAAGTTGATGAAGATGCATGAAAAGTTATTTAAACCTTCTGGTGATATTAAGGGATAGACTCAATTATGCCGCATAAAATATTACTTATTTGAAATAAATATACCCTTGCAAACACTAATAATTTTCAAAATGTCTTTAGGAAATTACTACTTCTGAAGATCTGAATAATTAAAGAGTCTGTGTCTGATTCCTGTGTTGCATGACACCTTGTATGGTGTCTTGATCTAGTTAATGTAGTGACTGATTTCTATGCCTAGTAGGCGTCACTAGATTTGGCAAACGCATCCTTTCACTCTTACTGTGATCATCAGTTTTTTTCCATCTGAAAGCACTGTTTGTCCAAGCATCTTTTACTTGGAAAGAATAGTAATGGGCAAGCGGGAGAGTGTTTTTTAAAGGAAACCTGTTTGGAAAAAACCATATTTCAATATAGTAGAAAGGCAATGTCTGTATTTGTTACTATAAATCCTTCAGGATTGCGTAAGTTAATGGTGCACACTATTTCTTGGATGTGGCAAAATCTTGAGCTTTATTTATTATTCTAAAAGACCAGAAGGCTATTCATCTTTTTCTAAATATGTTCACTTTTAAAGGAAGATACCTTTAGAAGTTCACACTTCCGTGCAGGAATTTTTTGTTAAAACAAAACCCTGAAAGGATGGTTATGTGAATTTTCAGCACCTTTGTTGGCAGCATAAAGGTTTCAGTGAATGTTCCTGAGGATGTTTAGAAGATTACTGCTGGCCTATTAGTGTCATTTGTAAAAAGAAATCTTTCATGTTTTCTTTGGTCAGATTTTATGATTTATTGTTAAATATAGCTATTTTTATTTTCAGATAACCCCCGATGTGGCCTGTGGAAATGCCAGTTCCAATACTTCTGCTGGAGGCCGGCTTATCTCCTTTGAAGTTCCACAGAATACATCAATAAAGTGAGACTATTCTTATATTTAATGAAATATAAAAGCACTTTTATTTTCATTTGACTGGATATTTTAGACAACAGTTTTTCAGATAGGCACATTTGTCAAATGACTAAAAGACTATGGGAGAATTCAGACAGACTTCAAGCATGTAGCAGAACCATGACAGCTCTTTGCTTGGCATAATTTCTCCCACGTATTTAATGTTTTAGAAGATGTAAGCATGTAAGCTGTCTCTGGGCTATCATAATGCATTAGAAATTAGGGCAGATATGTTGAAGATGTCAGTTTGGAGAAGATATGACATTTCCTTTCTACTTCATGCAGTGAATACTTTTTCTCCTTTTAATCTCAGGATGACCTTGCTGATGGAAAGTGTTATTGTTGGCTATATGCATGCATGTATTTAGTGGATTTGTATTTGATTTCTGGGTTATTGCTTTGGGTGTCATCATCAGCTGTGAAATCTTTGTGTATGTCCTAAAAAACACGTTTCTCAAAAATTTGAATTTATTCTGTTATTCACTTTTCAAATTCATGCTTTTTGGATCAAATACTTGCTTTGTTACATTTAATTAACAGAACCTGACTTCCTGGAAAGATCTGATTCTGTCAGCTGGGATGAGGCATTTTCTTATTTGAAATTTTATTGCAAAAAAAAATCTGCCAACGTAGTTCTCTGGCTCACAGCTCTGCTGCAGTTTTAGACTTCCATTTTCCCAAAATAGTGTACTTTTCTCGTACTGTCATCTTATCTTTCAGAATCCCATGTTTCTGTTAAAAAAGGCCATGCTCACAAGAAAAAACAAAGTGATGCAAGCAGACAAGCTGCAGACAGTTTGGAGCAGTAACTGTTAAACGTGGGGGCCGTCCCACCCTTCCCACGGGGCTTTGAATTGTGCTCATTCATGAGCCTTGAGCCTCAGTCAGGAAGAGATCTGGGAGTGTGGATGCCCTGGCTGGCTGGAATCTGAAAGCAAACAAGTGTCTTTTCTTGGAATCAGGAAAAAGCCGGCATTTGTGGATTCTAAAGCTCTATTTAAGAGCCTTGATGGAGAAACCCCATTTTAAAGGAGGTTGCAGAGTACACAGTCAGTTTTGATCATTTTTACACTGTATATATTTAGTAGTGTTTTATACCTCGGTAGATTAGTGCAAGTCAAGATTTGGTTTTATTTCATTTTATTTACTGTCTTAAAGGCCCAAGTAACATACCTGGTTTAATGGCTATTTGTGAAAGGAAAATAATTTCAGTTAAATAAGTTGATTTTGTTTTGATTGTCAGATGAGACCTAAACTGTGAAACTAGTTGCTATCTTGTTCTAAAAGTGAGACAGTCAGCTTTTGGAATAACAATTGGGCTTGTTCTTAAAGAGGATGCAAAACAGTGTAAAAATTTACTTCTTATGATGTCTAGTTGCAACATTTTTTCAGCTTCTGTCACACGTGATTACAAAACTTTGCTTTTCTTGTTTTGAAGTCAAGTAACAAGTGACCAGGGATAAGCTGCCTTGTGTTTTTAGCAGGATTGAAACAATTTCAGTACAGGGAATTGTGGAACAGAGCTTTATCTCTAGGTATTTGGAGGTCTGTTTTCAGTAGGAGAGAATTATCTGTTTTTAGCAGCTGGATGCAGTTGTGTTTGAATTTTTGGAGGATTGTTCAAACTCATTTGGGATTCCTTCATAGGAAATTAATGCAAGTATTTGTGACCTTGCCAGAAATATGCAGATTTTTATTGTTTCTTTATGGAGGTGAGGAGGAAAAAAAGTGCCCTGCAAGGACAAAGACTGGCATAGTGTCCAGTGCTCCCTAACGGAGCCGACAGTGTGTATGCACTAGTAGACTCTATATCCAATCTGTCAATATTCAGGAAGGCACCATGGGCTCAGTAACCTTGGGAGCATTACATGACTCATTTGATTTACAAGAATAAACTGTCCTGAATCTTCGATCTGGTGTGTCAAACAAATGAGGATTTCTACCAGGATCTGTCTCCCAGTATTGAATGAACATTGAATATTCTTCAGTAAACAACAGGGCTGGATGTACTTCAGCTGCAGAAAATGGTGGCATGGTAGATGTAGGATGAAGGTACTGCTCGAAAAGGCATAAATACAAAGGCTGAATAAGGATCCTTTACTATTATGTGATATTTATGTAAAACTTCTTGGGCATTAAGATGGTGACCTTCAAGTATCGGAAGTTGGGACTCTGTATGATTTAATCTGGTATTACATAAACTATTATGCAATTCTTATAATTGAAGCGTGTTTAAATTTTGTGGACATGCTAAAAACATTCAGTATTTTTCCTGATTCCATACTTGCTAGATTTAAGTTTCCCATCTTTGTTAAGCTTCAGTTCTACAGTGATGTACTTCCTAATCACACCAATTTCCCTCAGTGTAAGTATTCTCATAATTTCTTTTCGTAGAATAAGGCAAGATGCTACTGCTTCTCTCATCCTGCTATGGAAGGTCACAAGCACTGGATTTAAACAGTGTTCACTTATAGATGGCAGAAGTGTCACTCTTCTCCAGGCACTGGGTGGACTTGTGCTTTCTGAAGAAATGCTCGCATTAGGAAACAATTACTTTATTGGTGAGTAGCATGCTGACTTTCTGTCCATCACCTCTAGGTGACAGCTCATGGTTTACTCAGCATTTAGAGGAACAAAGGACTAATTCCTTTAAGTGCTGAAAGATCCTAATGGGATATTAGGACCCTCTTTCAGACATTGGTTCATTCAAAAAAGACAAGAACCACACTAAATTCTTACACAGTTGTCACCATTCACTTTAAAATCTGCATGGTCATTTTTGTCTGATACCTTGAGAGGATGCAGCTTATTTTTATATGTTCTATTTTAATAAGCTTTTGGTAAATGCTGCAGTATATAATTGAATGCTTGAGGTGTTTCTTTGTCAGGTACTGTGTTATGGGATGCTTTGTGAAGAAGCTTAAGCCTGTACACAGGAAAATTGAAAAAATATATTAGAAGATCAGATTTCCTATTATGTTTTAACAGTGTTTAATTGCACTACTTTTTTATCTTCTAGTGTTGTCTCTGTGAATATGGAACCTCAGAAATACACTATTTGTTTCACTTGGCAATTAAATGTTAAGCATCTTTGTGGAGGGAGTATAATGAAAATAGGCTGATATGTTATTTTTAAGGGTATGGGAAATAATACAGATTTAATGCCGTATTTATGCATAGACACAATAGACTTAATTAAATAGAGATCTCTGGGCAGATGTTTTATTATCCTAATGACATGAAACCCAGGTCATTGTAATAAAAGCACTTATTTTTATCTGCTTGAAATGCTGTATATTTTTTAAGGAACTATGAGCTGGCACAATTGTTATTTGAAAGCTTACCATGCTAATAAATGTAAAATTAAATGCATTCTGATGTAGAAACACTGGAACAAATTCTAAGTGTGTAGCTAATACAGAAAATCCCCAAATGCAGAAGTAGTACCTTGTTCTCTTATTTTCGAGCTATCATTTTTCAAAGATACTGCTTGAAGGTTGTTAGTAGAATAATTTTATTCTTATCATCAGAGGTTTCTTTTGGTGATGTTTATTTTCTTCAAATAATTTTCCAGTTTCTTTTTTAATACTATTATTCCTTCTAAGATACTTAGTTTTAGACCTTTTTTTCCCTTTAATCTAGTTTTGCATTTAATTTATCAGAGTTAAAGCCATCCTCTCGTGTCTCTGGAATAAATTTTCGCATTTGCTTTGTGGTAGTTAATGTATGATAAAAGTATCTTGAAGACAGGATAATTGGTAATTTTTATGCAGTGGTGAAAATGCCTAAAGGCACAGCTTGGTCTAAGCTCCTAAGCAGGGGGCCCAAGTTGCTCTGTGGAGGCTCCACTTGACTGAACAAGCCATACAGCACAGGCTATTAATTTAGATAACTAAAATGTGTATTGTGCTATTCTTTCATAGTTTGTCTTGTCCTACTGGTCTCTATAGCTGAATTTCTGTCACTGGAATTCTTTGAATTTTTTATTGTGTGCTGGGTAACATGAGGTGAAAATGTACCTTTTCCTTGATGAATATAAGACGAGGTTGAGTTCATAAAAATGGTTTATTTCATGCAGTACAAGTTTTCTGAGACCTCTTGCTTTACTTCCATGTGGTTTTCTATACTTTCTTTGGTCTTTCTTTTTAATTTCCTGATAGTGAAATTCTTCGTAAAATTTTCCAGCTGCTGAAACTAAGCCATGAATTTTTTAGTTCAAGAGCCTCTGAATTTCCTTTTCAGTTGTATGGAAATATTCTGCTTACTTCCCATCATCAGATTTTTTCCAATGAATTGTAAGTCTTAGATATAAAACTTAAAAAGTAACTCAGTTATTTGGTTTGTAAATGAATTTTATCTTCACTCAACTGAAATCCATAACTCTGCCAAGGCTTATAGAAAAATAATTTGATCTTCAGATTTGATCCAGTTGTATGGAAGAGGTCAGGCAATTTGATGTGCCTCAAAAATTTTTAATCATTTAGCTTTCAATAAGTCACTTGAATAAAGTTTTTCGTATAGGCAAATTTCCATGTTTCTTGAAGTACACGATAAGCTTATTCTAAAGTACAATAAGTTAAAGTGGGTGATTTTATATAAAAAAGCAATAATGTTGCCAGTGCTTTTATTGATGATATTTAAGCTAGAATGATATGAGGAGGCCACAAGATGCTGTAGGCTGCTGTAAGCAGACTCACACAGTAAGGCTGTAGGCCATGTCAGTTGATACATTTACTTTGTATAATTTCTTTCTCCTTTCCCCACTTTTTCTGTTTATTCAAATGAGATTTTAAAGGTTTCTTCTCTTAATTGGTGAATTTTATACAAGGGTATTTTTTTATCTTGTAAAAAATTTATAATCAGAACTGTAAAAGAAAAATGAGGAAGATCTGAGTGGGTTTTTTTGGTTTGACTTTGTGTGTGTGTGTCTTTTTGATCTACATCCTTTTTGAGTCATTTCTCACTGTGTTCCTTCCAAGTTTTGTTACTCAGCAAGGTACTTTAAATGCCTCTTGCAAATCTTTCTGAATAAGTTATTTAGGTCAAAGATAAAACATTTAGAGAAATATTATTTGTTTTGTGTTAGCTTGTGGTGACACAAGTTTAAAGTTGTTTAGACAAGATTGAAAAGAGTCAGAAGTCAGCAGTAATGTGCTGATTTGCTGATCATGTGGTTCGGGGCACAGTGTCTAGAGGTTGGGAAGAACGCTGTTTCTGAGATCTAAAAATAGCCCCTGTCAGCACAGAGCTGTTCACCCCAGAGACAGTACCTGCACTGTGTGAGAATGGAGGGGGAGAGTGTAGCACAACTAAGCCAAAAAGAGCACTCTGTGTTCTGTAATGGGGTTTGTAAAATGGCTGCTGCATCTGCAAACAGTCTCTTGCAGTGCAGGGACAGAGTGGTGGTGCTGTGATTATGCAGCATCATTATGTGGTTCAATTACAGCATTTACCCGGCTGTACCTGGGTAGAAGATTGGTTGGACCTTCTGTAACACGTTCCTTCCATGCTTTGCTCAGGGTATTTTTAAAGACTTTCTCTGTAAGATTTGCTACTACACATGTGCCAGTCTTCTAAAATAACTTGTTATGTTTTATTAGGAAGTGTACTTATTAGCCAGTGGGGAAAAAAACACAATATGGTTCAGGCTTTGAAGTGAGAAAGTGACTTGTGTGGATTAGGAGTAGGATGAAGCACATGGCACATCTCAAGGGGCTGGTGGCTTTTAATGCCAGGTTACTGCTAGACAGAGGTGGTCACAGGTGGTCTGTAGGACACGCCAGGTGAGCTGTTCATCTCTGCTCACAGTTTGCAACAACAATGTTTCTTTTGAAACTGAGATTTTAAAAAAGGGTATTTAATTGAGGGCATTTCTGACAGGAAATGTTTTTAATATTGCTACAGAAAAATATCTGTTCTGTGGAGTGTTATGGGTGGGCATCAAAACTGGCCAAAGAGATAGTGAGAAAGGGAAGCAGGAGGGATTTAATACTTTATTGTCTTTAAGTAAGACATGACAATTAAGGGTTCAACATTTAAAACATTATTGAAATGAAAGGCAGACTTTCCATTAATTAGACTTATAGATTCATACTTTTTGTCCCAATGTTCTTTGAAGTTGAGTGATTTCTGCATAAACTGTTTATATTTATAAAGTGTCTCATCAGTATTTGTTTTATTTCTGGATCTTCATATACTCATGCTGGTAGTAATGGTACTAGAACATTGGAAAATGAGTTTACTGCAAAACTTTACATTGTTAGAGTCATACACCTATTCTTCATTGTACTATATCTTGAAAAATTGAAATCAGACGAAATACATTTTAGAAGTCTGAAAAAATGAGATAAGAGTTCCCTGATGCACCGTCAGTTTGTGCAGGGGTCTTTCAGAAGCTCTCATGAGTGCTAATAGGTTACAGCTAAGGATCTCTGGGGTGAGTTAAAAGTGCTGCTTGTTATGTATTTTGGGGGGAATCTAATTTATCCAGGATTCTTTAGGGGAATAATATACAGGATTTTGGAATGTGTATATATTTTTCTATACAAGATTGTTGCAAATGCAGAAGATTTACTGAATTGATTAAATAATAGCTGTCTTGAGAAAAATGATGCATTTACATTTTTCTTTAAAAAATAAAAAAGGCCTTTAAAGGGCCTTGAAGGACATTCTCAGCTTGTATGGCATCTCCCACAAAAATCCTTTATGATTTGTTACATGCATCTCTTTTATCCAAGCATGCTATCACGCTCTGACTGAGAGCTGGAACGTTAATTTTGAGAACACAGGCTGCTGTCAAAATACTGAGAAAACCAAACCCTATGTATAATGAAAGCGTTAAAATATTTTTTTTTTAATGCTCACATTTTAGAAGTTTTACAGTGATTGTACACCATCTGTTTCTGTACGAGGCAGGTAATTTACCCTGGCACTAAATTAATGTACTTGTTTACTTAGGCAACAGTTCTGTGCTTCAGGTGTATCCAAAGATACACCTGTGGCTGGTGGACTTGCAGTCAGGCAGGTCTAATTTCACACAGTTTCCAGTCTGCTTGGAAAACTGGTATAGATACACCTGTGTGGCTGTACCGATAGCAGATCATAGTTAACAATCCAGTTAACAGCTAGGACACAAAACAACCATAGCCTTTTTTTTAATGAATTTGGAGATGGAGTAATAATTCATAGAATCATAGAATTCTGAGTTGGAAGGGACCTCTCAGGATCATCAAGTCCAGCTCCTGGCCCTGCCCAGGACACCCCAACAATCCCACCCTGTGCTGAGAGCATTGTCCAAACACTTCTTGAACTCTGTCAGCCTTGGTGCTGTGACCACTGCCCTGAGGAGCCTGTTCTGTGCCCAAACACCCTCTGAGTGATAAATCTTTTCCTAATATGCAACCTAAACCTCCCCTGGCGCCGCTTCATGCCATTTTCCTTTTCATACCAATACAAAACTGCGTATTGTATTATTATTGTATGATTGTTACTTAGTTTTAAGAAGTGTTTATTTGGAGGTTTTAGGCATAATGTAGAAGGTGGAGCTGGCAGTGCTGACTCTGCATGTATGCAACCCATTTCCTTTCTTTCTCCTAACAACATTAAAAAACGAAATTATGTTTTCAGGTCTTTATCATGGCTGTTAGGTATTTTTTTCAACAGAAATAATATCCTGCTTCTCATCAGCTTTCATGATGAAATGTTGGAAAAATTGCTTTTCTGCCTTGGTGTGCCCAGAGCTGAAACAGTAATGATGGGAGCTCTATCAGAACAATAGTAAAACCAACAGTTGGGCATTATTATTTTGCCTCCATTTCCCCATAGGTAATATGATAGGAAAGTTTGTATATAACTAATTGTAAAAAAATGCTTGTAAATAGCTTGAAACTACTTGCTTTTAGACTTTGTGCTTTATTTAGCGCTTCCATGGTTCTGCTTAAGCAGCTGCTTGAAAGGAAAGATGCTGCTTAAAAAGCAGCTTTCATGAGATATTGCTATATTAGCTTTTTAGCTTATTGTCTGCTTATAAAATCAAAGGAAGACATTTATAAGCAAAATTGCTGTTTCTCAGATAAGACCTTGCAGATAATAAGGTAGAGGGTTTAACATTTAATATGAATCAATATTTTTATCTGAACAGAAAATAAATCCTCCAGCACAATCTTTAAATTATAATGCTTATTTTCATCACAGGAAACAAAAAAAACCTGACGCGCACTTGTCCGTTGACATTATTTGGCGTGTCATCTGTTTTTCTCCAAGATGCCCAGCCTTTTAGATCAATACAATATAATTAGCTGCTTTAAACTATACTTATCAAGTATTTCATAAATATTTCCTTAAATAAAATTGGTAGCTGTACAAACTCACTTGAAAATAGGTGCTCTAACATCTTTGTGGTGAGATGAAGAGTACTGATGCCATTCAAATGCCAACACCTCTAAGGCAGCTTGCTTGAATTCCATGAAACTTTTTGAGGTTTGGCTTAAAAAGGAAAATTAATGCTTGGCTTCTCAAGCACAAGATACCTGCTGCTTTTTAATAAGTGTGGGAGCCATATGGTTCTATGTCAGGAAGGATAATATTTTCCAATCAAAAATGCTGTCCTGCCTTTCAAATGCAAGAAAGTATTTTCTTTTCTAACTCTGCCCTGAGCAGTTATTTACTCTTCTGTTGTTCTTTGGTTATTTAACAAGTCTCCGTGCAAGCCCTCATCATGCATTAACGAGTAATCACCACCAATAGGACTGCAGTTATATTGAACAGGCAAAATGAAACAGTGTAAAAAATACTATGTGAAACATAAATCATCTAGAGAGATATTTTGAAACGAGTTGGTCTTTTTTAACTCTTATTGTCTGGCAGCAGAATTTCAGATTAGGAGGAAAATTGTAGCTGGGGCTTTGAAATGTTGTGTTTTGTGTTGTGTACAGGCCTCTAAAACATGCACACATTTCTGTCTGAAGAAGGCAGTTTACTGCATCTTGAAATTGTTTTCACTTAAGTAAAAAATTAAATAGGACAATTTTATTTCATAATAGGAGATGTGTGAATTGAGTTCACAGAAAGCCACGTAATCAAGTTACTCTAGCTTTAACAAGTTGCCATGTGTCAGCTGAGCATCTGTGTGAGTTCCCAGTCCATGGCATATGTGCAGTCATTTAACTTAACCCTCTTTCACTCTGGACCAAATTAAATCTCCGTGCCCTGCACATGCCGTGGCTGGAGTGTTCAGGCCCTGCTTGTGCCCAGCTGATGTGCAGAACCTGTGTCTGCGTGCGTGACTGTTCCGCTCCTTTTGTGCAAGGCGGCCTCGCTGGCGGGGGTTTGGTGACAACCGCTCCAGTTAGTGGGGTTCTCATTTTTAAGTGTGTAATTTGCCTGGAAGGGCCCTATTGTCTGCAGATTTGAGCATTGTGCTCAACTGAACATTTCCCTGGGGTTCTGGGCACAAGAGCTAACCTTGCAGAAAATGGCCTTTTGGTAAACAATAGCAGCAGCAGCAGCAGCAGCAAAGTGCGAAACAGCAAGAAAAGCGCAGTGAAGTGTTAATTTCAATGATTTGTTTTAAAAGATGGCCTTGTAAGGCAAAAAAATGAACCATTCAGTTGAAATCCAAACCATTCTGAAGAATGGCTAACGCTGTTAGCTGATATAAGGAGTATCTTTATAAGTATGATAAAATAAATATCCTGTCCTTTGTGATCAAGTTGCATGTACCTCGTCTCACATATAAATAGATGTAAACGTCAGACTAGTTACTATTTTCATACATTGCATTATGTTTTAAGCTAGTATTTAAATAACTTTTACTCTTTAGAGTAATCTTTAATTAATCAGTAAATTATTCAAAATTAATTTTTATTCTCTGTTATTTCTAGTTAGTAACAATGGCAAATTATTTTTCTAGTCTGTCTTTGGAGGTTCATCTGCTCAAATTCGTAATGTTTGGTGAAATATCTTTTGTTTGTTTCTTTAATTTCAAGATTTCTCATTCTTCAAATATGACTTCTGTTACCAATTCACAATCAAGATACTTATTTTAAGTTGATCACATGGTTGTTTGCATGATACGATCTTGGACAGACTGCTTAACCTGATCTGTGAAATACAAATACCAGTGTATAACTGGTACATTATGCAGTGTACCAGTGTGAGACACATTTTAGTAATGCTTGTAAAATGCTTTGAGATCTTCGGCTAGTAGTGTAACATGCTGTAACGTGTATTTAAAAGTAGGGTAGCCACTCATAGAGCCTCTAAGTTGAACCAGTCACTACAGATATATCCTAGCCAACCTTGCCATCCCATCTTCTGCAGCTCCCCTTAGTGCAGCCCCAGCTACGTCATTGGTATTCCACCACACTAAACTGCATTTGCGAAGTGTGGAATCAGAGATTCTGGTGGTCTACATTTGGGCCCAAAATAGTTCTCTGCCAGCTTGGCAACGTGGCTGAAATGCTGACAAATAAAGATATATTGGGAAATTGTGATATAGGAAATCTTTTGGAAGAATAGTCTTGTCACCCTTTGCTGGGCTTTCACCATTACTTTGGACTGTAAGCAGAGTCCTTGAAGCTGTGGGAGAAGGTCACGCTTCAAGCTGCTGCCACAGCTCCTTAGTAGGCTGTATGCAAGTGGCTTTGTAAGAGCAAGTGTACTCTTGCTAGCTGACTGTTTCATAGTTCTGTCATGGGTTTTCATCCAGTCAGGCTATTAAGTTTGCTAATTGTTTAAGTAACAGTGAAATTCAGAAATTGACATTTGTTATGGATGAAATGTAATGGAACATGGGATTTTTCTATGCTAAGTGAATTCAACTGGTTTGCTCAGTTCATAGATATATTTTAACTACCAGTCCTGCAAAAGTGAGCTCCAGCTTGGAAGTCAAGCTGTGTATTGTTTCTTCCCAAAATTTTGGTAGTAATTTTCTGACACTCAAATTTTACTTCCTCTTACACCAGTGTAACACTCATTGTCAATCTGCCTCTGGTAGAACTGTAGTATTGTTACTGAGGATGTAACTTGAGCAGCAGCACTCTTACCTTTAAGTGATTTATGCATGAGAAGAAACTGTATGTTTGCTTTTAGGAGCACAGGCTGTTTTCATTGTTGGTAATGAAGGAAGAAAGCATATCTATCTAAAAACTGGTTGTGACTGTGATAGCAATTTGGAGAAGACAGTGAATGCAATGAGAAGGTTTTCAGTCACTTCCCAGGGAAAAAATCTTTAAATTGCTGTTTCATGTGAGTTTTTTAAAAATAAAATATTTCAAACAGTTCTTGAACTGATTCTCGTTAAAATTGATATATACTTTCAAAAGCAGTATCTGACCAAGGCTTCTGTGAATAAAGCACAGTAAGCACACTGATCTATATAGAATTTGGGAGAGTTGTGCCACCTATAAATAGTGCTATTTGTGAACAAAATAGCAATTTTGCTATTGCAGCTGTATTTTTGTATCCCCAGATGCTATGTTGCCTAGCAGCATCATTAGAGAGTGATCTCAGATGTTCTGTACGGTGCTGATGGCACTGATGTACTGCATCAAAGATTGCAAATGGCATTGATTACCTGTTTCTCACTTCTCATTTTCTTATGTATGATAATCATCCTGAGGCAAACTAGGAAAGGATTCCTGACCCATTTTCCATATTCTGTAGAACAGTACTGGTATCAGGGTCCTGAGGGTATTGGTAAGCCTTAATGACCCTGAGGATTAGGGTCATGGAAAAGGGGATAAATGTTTTGTCCATTTTTAAATCAAAAGCAGGCCTTTACTACATCAACATGTAAAGGTAAGTTTTCAGAATTAAGTGTATCATGAGAACATCTTGTTATGCTTTTTCTTTGTTAGGTCTCTAAAATGAGCTGAACATGACTTGTATGAATAAGAGAAGGATTGAGCTTGCTTAGATTTGCTAGATGAAAAACTATTTGAGATTGTGATATGTAGTGCCATAACAGAGGGAAATTGGTTCATATAGTTACAGTAAATTTCCAACTTCATGCTTAGATCCAAAAAGGCACTGAAGCATGGTGGTGATTAGTACAGACCTCTGTTTTTATAGTAATTTTCATGGTATTGAATGTTAGCAATATCACATGATGCATGGACATGAAATAATCTTTGGATAAAATTTGGACATAAAACATTTTAGGAGGAAGAACTAGAATTCAGGTATCCCTTTTTCTTTTTTCTTTTTTTTCTTTTTTTTTTCTTTTCTGGTGGGTACTGTAATCAAAATATGGTTCTCTTTCTTTCCTAACTTCCTTTCTTTAAAGTATTCTTATGTCTTCAAAGTTCAGTGGCCACAAAAGAAGAGTATATTGTCCACTCTTGTTTAGCTTGCTGGATAATGTTTTCTTTTGTGGTGGGAGAGATGTGGTCAAACAGAAAATTCCTCTTGACTGTTTTACACTTTAGGTTGATTTGATGACTTTCCATCATCTGTGGATGAACTATCAGATACACTTACATAGCTTCTATGCTGAACCACTAAGGCTTATAAACGATGCTCAGTATGCTCTGATAACAGCAGTGTTGCCTCTAGAAGCTGAAATCTGGTCTGGAGATATCATAGCTTCACTATGTTACTGCATGACAGGAACTGAAGATATGGTGCAGGCACACCAAGTACTGCTGCACTGTCTGTTTTTCTTCCATTTAACTATATCTCAGTTTTCCATTTTCCAAATAATGAGTAGCTGACTGTACTGTATGTGGGGAATGGGGTGGAGAATTTATATCACCTTATTCTGGGGCCCTTTTTCTTTAGTTTTCCTACCATCTTGACCTACCAATGCCCTTGGTGCCAGGGCTGCTTAAAGTTCAGGGAAGCTGTAGGCCCTTAGTGTCTTTGAGAACTTCACTGCTTTGCAAAATGTTGAAGTTGGCTCCTGACCCCAAAAGCTTTCGGTGTGGGAAAGTGTTGAGAGAGAAAAAGAGAACAGATGGAAGCTGATAGACATCCCACTGCTGTCTCATTTCCTTGGGAAACCAGGCTAAAAATAAGTTGAAAACTCGAGGACTGATACTTCATTGTGAGTGAGTGCCCAATCCCCTTGGCAGTCATTCTCACTCATCCAAGAAACCTTTAGGTGAACTCAAAGACCTACACTTCTGTGAACTGGAACTAAAAGGATAATCTATTGTTTCAACCAAAGGTGAATATCTTCAGAATACATGTATTCACTGTGTGGAATACAGAGAAATACATTTGAGCCAAATGCAAAAGGCATTGGTGTGTGTCAGAGCATGTTGGGTGCATACCAAGAGTTAGTGAATGATTTATAGTGAAGTGTTTTGCCTTTCCTTCGCATTATGAGCAATATGATAATGTTCTTGGTGGCCTATTAGCTTCAGTCTTCCCTATTTTGGCTGTCCACTGTGGACCAGCTCGCTGACCTCAGACTGCTGTGCTTAGAAGGAAGGTATTGCTCAGGAATGGGGCTTGTGAAAGAAGCAAACCAGTTTGTGTGGTCTAGAAAGCATACACTCAATTAATGTTTGAGTAGTGGTAATCTGAGTGGCATGATGTGATCTTCTGAAAGTATTTGGACATAAGTGTGACACCTGTCATCTTTTAGTTTGGCTTTATTCCTTTTTTTTCATTCTTAACTTTCTTGGTGTGACTGAAACAGGAGCATCCATACTTTGTGCTCCCAGATGTGTGTGGAACTACCAGGGTGGAATGAGCTGTAGTGTATTTTACCATGCGTTCTGCCAAGGAAATAGTGCAGGCATTTCCCAGACAATCAAATGTGTGTGCACAAAGCTTGAAAATGCCTCCTCTGCAATCTAAATGACTACTCACATCACATTATGATATATTAGGCTTGAGAATTGTTTCCGTAATATTACTGTAAATAACTCAACCCTGAGTTCTGCAACTAAAAATGTTTTGATGCCATTATGTTTTAACTGGCTTTAGAAAACCAGCAAGGTTGAACTGAACAAAATTACATTTTGGTATAATTTGCTGTAATATTTTTCTCCAGACCTGAGATGAAGGTAGCTGTAAATATGGTTCTGAAATTATTCTCCTATTAGAAGTTAAAAATAGAACTTAAAACTCACTCTAGTTCAGTTGCTGTTATGGGAATTGGGGAAGGAATTAATTGAAGTGCTGTGACCTGAGTTAAGCAGGGTGCTATATTTAGATGGTCAGACAAGCTTCTTTTAGCCTTAAAACCTAGAGATCTCAGAAAGTTGTATGCAACTTCTATAGAGTGAAATAAATACCCGTGTTCGTATTTTTCTAGTATTTACAAATTAGGTGAGATAATTAGAAATTGCAGGAAAATGAGTGGCGTTCCAGAGAGAATAATGATTTTTTCAGTGGTTTGCCTAAGGGCTTTTGATACCAAAATAGTAACAAGATTCAAAGTACAAAGAAGGTTGATTTAATATTTCTTTAGGGAGCTGTCCTGAAGAATATGTAACAATCTGCTTCAGACAAGGAAATGTGAACCCAAAGACATTTTCTAAATACCACATTCTTCCAAGCATTCACGTATAATTGCATGACTGCCAGTGACAATCGCATTCAATTGTTAAAGAAAAATTCTGGCTGCCTCTTTGAACAGATGGGTAAAAATGGGGTATGTATTGAGGCCAGAATAAATTGGCTTGCTTTGAAGAGGTCATCAGATTACAATAATCTTCACTAGCCAAAACAGACTATTAGACATTTGGAACTATACCAAATACATTTTTTTAAAAAATCTGATCCTTCAGAATATTCAGCTAACTTGTAGAGGCTGTATGTACTCAAGCCAACGACATCTATGTTGGACATGAGATTTTCCTGTTTGAAGGTGAGGTTTAGGGATCATAGACAACTAATAGCTGAAGGAATGAAGCTAATCTAAAAATGCAGCTAAATCTAAAAATGAAGAATAAAGAATGGAAGTATTTCATATGATTTTCTGTGGAATTTGTAGAATTAGTCATGCTTGACACTTCCATATGCAAAGTGTAAGTAATGCTTAGCAGCTGTTCTGAAAGAGAATTACCTTGAAGTTCTGTTTCATGAAACTTTTATTTGTTCCTTTTCATTAAAAATATTTTGTTCTACTGGGTTTTTTTCTCTTGACTAAATGTTGTGCCATCTCCAATCTATAATGCAAGAAGCTGGAATGCATCTTTGAAGCTGCTTAGAGGTTTAGGCTGTAAATGGATTTTGCAATTTGAAGTGGAAAATCTAAGAAAAAAACATTCTGTTTCATACACTGCATCTATTTAGTGTCGTTATTTTTAAAATTAAGGATATTTGTTTTAAAAAAAGCCGTCCATTTTTGCTTAAATTTACTTAAATTCTCTCGATATTTTCTAAAGAAAAGGAGAATCATAGAATGGTTCTGTGCCTGCAACGTTCCTTTCCAGTACTACAGTCTTAGACCGTTTGGAGTCTACCTACATGAAGGATAGTGAAGTCAAAGTTTGACAGTCTATGGGAGGATCTTTGGTGGTTTTTTATGCATAAATTCTGCACAGAGTATATATACTATACCAAACCCACATTTTTGTGTCAGTGCACATTTATTCTCCCCAAAGAAAACAAAACAATTAATTGATGCCACACATGAAAGGGCTGTGGTTCAGGAGTCTTATCACTGTGCTGGAACAAGGCATTTCAAGCACAAGTGAAGTTCAGAGGCAAGGGCTGTGCATTTTGACATGAACTCTGACTTTATCATGTGTGTCATGGGCTGTGTATGTGCCCTATTTTATCTTTCCTGTTGTCCTTCTTTTATTTTTCAGATAAATCTGTTAGGAATATGTGTGATAGTGATGTTGTTATGTTCCAGTGTGTTTTAATAGCTACCAGCCAACACTTTTTTTCATTTCGTGCAATTACAGGTACTAGCCAGAGATTCATGAATCTTCCTCTTCCTTGCCCTATGTTCCTATTTCCATGTTTAGCTCATCTCTACCTGCTATATCACCTTGCAGAGAGATCGGATCAGACATTCAATAATACTTGCATTGCAAATATACGAAGAAATGCTGTCAATCAATTGGTATAAGTGTATTCTTGCAAACTTAATAAAAAACAGAGCCAAAGGGATTCTCCATCTTTTACCAATCTGTGTGCTTTTTAGCTCTGAAGTAACTTTTATGAATTCATTTAAACATATTTCTCCACAAAATTTGATTTTAATGTTCCTTGTCATTAAAGAAATATATTTTTTAACTTTTCAAAAGGTAGCAGGCAAAAGCAGTTAACTTTGAAACCTAAAAAATGCTAGTGGGTTTGAGCTCTGGAAGTAGATCTGTTTCACTATCCTGCCTTCCCTTCGTTAATCAATATAATGAGGTTTGTCTCCAAATTGTATTTTAATTTGTATTTACTTGCATTGCATTCAGAGAAGCATGTATTAAGTATGAGCAATTTTGTTCTTAGTTGTCAGTTTATTTCAAATCAGTTTTCTTTGTCTAGCTGCAGAGCATTAACAGTATCAGCTTATTTTGTCATATAGCAAGAATTTTTTTTTTTTTTAAGGTTTTTTGAATGATTCAGTAACCAAGTGCATTGTGGCTCTGCGCTTGACTGTGGTGGTGAAAGTGAGTACCTGCATGCCTATGGGAAGCCATTCAGACAACTTCCCGTGCTCGGGGAAAGGGAAATGCATCACCAAGCCAGATGAGGTAAGGTCAGCTTATCAAGACATTCCTGTAATGTGGCATGATATATATATTCCATGATAACTTAAACACAGGGCAAATTGTACTTGGTCCTTGGCGTGTGCATACCTTGCAGCTGTGTAACAGGCTTCGAAAGCTCACAGATGTTGCTAAATAACAGCAATATCTCTCTGCTATACCTGAAAATCAAGCACCAGAAGTAAGAAAATAACAGATACAAGAGGCAAAGATTCACACCCTGCCCTGGTAATAAAAACAATTGTTCAAATCAGGCATAAGGGAATTTGTACTGCATCTTACTGTCACTGTAGAAGGAAGTTTCTTTAAAAGAGGACCACGGTGTGGGCACTTGGGATCTCCAATCTCCAGACCAATGTGTTCGTATTAGTCAAGTTTTCAACCTTGTCTTAGGTTTTAGGTCTGCTTTAATCTAGTACTTCTTCCTCCATCTCTTAATAATTGCTCCCTCAGAACTGATTGACCAGTGCAATGGAATTACCTGACCATAATTATGAGAAGAAACAGAATGAAGTGATTCGGTAGTGGTTGCAGGTTTTCCTGTACAGCTTTGTCCTTTACATAATTCTGCATTGAGGGATTATGATTGCAATCCCACTGGACACTGGGGATTTTGTGTGATCTAGCAGCATAGGAAACTAAGAACCAAATCTGTCAAATTTGCAGTCTGTATTCTGCTTTTACAAAACCAGACTGGGCTTTTGTGATTTAGATGCTGTATACTCTGTTACCTTCTATACATGTTATTTTTTATTTCATGGATTAAAAGTCATTTACAGCACAAATATACACAGTTAATCTTTGGTTTTATTAATATTCATTTGGGAGATAAAAGCAGTAGTAACTGTTGAGTAAATATTAACAGCTGTGAGCCTGCTGTGAGCGCAAAAAATTTGGCATATCAAGTGAATTCACTTCTAGTTCATCTGCTACCATTTTCTGATTTAAATTCTCAATAAGCATGTTTAATAGAAAAATGGTGTTTTGAATTGTAACAACAATAATTAAATTGCCACAGTAATCTATACATACGTGGCAGTACTAACATCTGGAATAGTTATCTGTTTTATTTCTCAAAAATGAATTTTATAAAATGCTTGAGGTAATGTGGAACATAATTATTGGAAGATGAATTTAGAAATTAATGCTACTTTACTATACCAGCTGGCTGGCATCCAAATAAATTATTCATTCAGATACAGTGCTCTATTTCCTAGTCCAGTTTAGGTTTTCTGCTTTACTGTATCTATAATTTTTATTTTATAAATTCAGTATTTTGAATTTGACTTACATAAATAATATGTTCAAGTTTGCTATGTATAACAGCATGTCAAAATATTGTCTTTTTCCAGTTTTTGTCAATTTGAGAGGTAAAGCTTTGATAGATTGCCTTATTTTGTATATTTTCATGTTGTTTTTCCAATTTTATAACTCTAATTTCTTTCTCTTGTTGCATGTCATGTTGCAAAATAAAAATAAATTGCTTCCTGTATCTGCGCAGAAGAATTAATGCTTTCTTTATTAAGGGAAAAGTATATATGGCCTCTAATAATTATCCATGTGTTATTAATCTTTTAAGATTTGGCAAATAAAGTAAAATTTTCTTTAAAAAAGACAGACAGATTGGCTTCACAGCAAGAAAGAGAAGCAATTATCTAACTCAAAAAAAAAGATAAACCAGTATCTGTGTGTTCCCACCTGTAATCTTGACATTGGAAGCTTTATATGTTAAAACTAGAACAGTTAATGATGAAATAGCCCCGCCTTGTGCACATGCAGTCTGTTGTTTTCCCTGGCAAGTGAACAGAAAAATTTAGGACTGTTCATATCTTTTCACTATTCTTTCTCTGAACCTAGTAACAGGAAAATTTATTAAGGCAGTGTTTGTGGTGTAACATGCACTGGCCTGTAGGTGACCAAGACTCTGTGGCTGAAGCTGTGGGACACAGAAACCATATCCAAATTCACTGCTGAAGAGTATCTATCAATTAGTGGTAGTCAGAGATCTGGAATTAGCAGGATTCTCAATATGTCTAAATGTAAAATAATATATAAAAATTAATGTAAATATATTTATATGATGATAAGTATATTTATCTATCTTGAAATAAAATTTTGACTTCAGAAACACAATTGCTTCTAATTTTGCTGTTGCAAACTGCTTCTGAATTTCTAGAACTTGAACCAATGAGGAATGCTCCCAGTGATCCTCTCAAATGCCATCAAACCTGTGCTAGGTAGCTTGCTAGAACATCAAATACAGCAACCAAAATGTGGGTAATTTATATCCAGCCTCCAACTTAGGGGGGATCAAAATGCCATGTTTTTGTCTGTATTGTGTTTCTAAATTCATGAGCTTTCCTTGCTCTTTAGCCTATTAGGTGCATCAGAGAACTTCAGACAGGAAACTGATTCATGCCCAGCATAAGATAAAAATAGAAGGTGCATATTTCATTAAGTAGAATGTTTTTGCCATTGTTTAACTCAAATTATGTGAGATGTGCCCTAAAATATCTTGATGATTTCCCTAAGGACGGAGCAAGCAGCTGCCAAAATTGCATACTTGACATGACAACCATTGAGTCTGTTTCCCATGACACACTTTTTGCAGAACATAAACTTTAATTTTCTTTAAGTTTAAAACGTGCCCTTTGTGATTTGCTGTTTGTTTTTATCCATAATTCATTCTGTTTTGCACAATCTAGTCTTGCAGGATGCAGCTTCTTAGAAGAATGCATAAAAAGCCTAATGCCATGAGCAAGCTCAGAGCTCTGCTGGCTGTAGTCATTGCTTCCAGTGCCAAGAAGATTAATGGTTGTCTTTGGGGTTTTATGTACTTCATAGTTTTATTTCAAATCCAGCAGAATTTAACAGAATGTAGAAACACATCTGCTTAATGGGAAATTTAAATGTAATTAACAATCTGCAGTGATACAAGCACAGGGGCATACTGTTGTGTACAGAGTGCATATAACTATAAAAAAATGAATTCTGATCTAACCTGGGAATCTTGGCCAGTTTCACTCATTCCTTGCTGATATATAGCTTGACTTCTGCTCAGCTAGATGCTTTTTATAGAGTGTGGTTATGAAAAGCAAATAATGCGAAGTTTTGTTTTCAGTTCTTGTTGCTTTTGAAAGGAACACAAAATTCATCCCTTTGAGCAAAGTTCTGTGAAGTGAGGTGATGCTGAGCCCAGGTGATGCCTTTTCCTTCCTTTGTATGAACTTTGTACCTGTTTTGCTGCCGTGCTTCCCACTTGTCCACAAGGGAAGCAGGAATGTGTCAGAAGGATAACACTGGTCTTGGCATCATCATAATATAAATACCACTCTCAAATTCATGTACTCAGCTTTACACCAGGATGAGTTGTCCTCAAAACAGTTAGCAGTTGGTGGAAGAGAAAAGTTTTGCGGTTAACCCAAAGGGCAGGGATTTGTCTGGTGTGAATTTCTGATTTCATGTAAGATTTTGATATGGACTTGGGCCATCCATCGATTGTGAGTGACACAGTTTTGCTTATGTAAGGGGTTGTTTCTCTCACAGATTGCTCTGTTCCATAACTTTGGCTCTCCAGTGTAAAATATGGATGAGCTGACTGTGTAAATATGAAATTTTATTGCTAGATTTAGAACCCATGGGATTTACACAAAAATATCTAGCCTCCGCCTGCACTGAGAAATAGTATATTGAATTGAATAGCAATGGTTTCCAGGTCTTCTATGCAGGCTGGAAGCTTTGGGATAGATCCATTTGATAATAATCTGTAAAAAGGCAGATTATAAAACCCCTCGTGTATACCTGAAGGTATGCTGTCCTGCATATGGACTTATTTTCCTAAGTCCACTATGCTCCGAAGTATGTAATTATCATACAACATTTTTGCTCAAATATTACAGTGACTCACTGTGAGTTGTACTAAATATGGAAAGTCTTTCTCAGTAAGAGAGAGTAGACACTAGTTTTGTTCTGGTCATCTTAACAGCTTCTTTGGTATAGTAAAAAAAAGTATTTATTACTCTGCTTAACTGGAATAGCAAAAACGTATATTCCAACTATATTTATAATATGGTACACGTTGGATAATAGCAAATAATTTTAGAAATTTATTTTATTGCCACCCAAAATCATATGATAGATTTGCACTTAAGTAAAATACACAGATGATCTCTTGATTGATAGTAGATCGTTTTGGAGTTCTAAGTGACATTAATTCTAGCATTGTGGCAGTGTGGAGCTGCTTCTTGACTCAGTTTTCCTCAAATATATTAGTACATGTTATCTATTCAGGAAGAAAAATAGTATCAATTGGGGTAAGTGATGATAACATAATCTTCTCCATAGAATAGCTTGTCAGCATTTCAGAACTGTTATCTGTCGTTAGACATTTCAGGTTAAAGTGGTACAATGCTTTTCTTTTGCAGCTTTCAAAACCCATTTTGTCAACTACTCTTTATGGTAAATTTATCCCTATACCAAACTCTTAGAGAGATATATTATCTGAGTCTTTTTTAACTTCCTATTTCATCATTATTGTTGAAGCAATGACTGATTGTTGCATTGTTTAAATGTATTAATACTTACTTTGTAATGATGAGCTTTCAGTGCAGGCAGAGCCATGCTGCTTGTGTCTCTATAGACAGCTCATGTGAATTATCTTTAAAGATAGTTACTGTGCTGTGCAAGTATAATAATTTTGAATCTATTTTGCTCGCCTGTCTTTCCTTTCTGTTGAACTACAGCCTTGTTTGGAAACCTGTCACTGGTGATGTGTGAGATATTCAGAGCTCTTTGTGAAGAGGCTTGGGTAAATTCCAGAACATGTGTAGACAGTACACTTAAGAAGGGCTTCTGGCACTCCTGATAAATAATGTACTCATCATTTTGAGTTTTGAAGATGTATCATATTTATTCTTGTATAAGTCTACCAGTGTGATATTTGTAAGGAAGAGTGAAATCTGAAGTTTACTGAGTGAAGTTTTTTATTTATGTGAAGATGATTATTTTCTACTTAAGTCACAGCTGTTTATTCATATGAAGCAAAACCAAGTAAAAATAGAAGCCTCCATCTCTTTGTCTCTAGTTCCATGCATGTTCTGCACTTTGCATTCCAATGTTTGTGCATGGGACAGCTGCGTTCCAGCACTAAAGAGCTGGCTTTCAAACAGATGAGAGTAAGTGATGTTGCCATCTAGTGTTTAATGAACAAAGATTCAGATGTAATCTAAATGCATACTACAGATGAGAGAGCTTTCGTTGCTTCTTTTCTTGGAGATTTCCTTGACAATCTTAGTTGCCTAAAGGTTTTTTAAATCTGATTTTAATTATTTTGTTTCCAACAAAAATGTGCCATATCATGCCTCCTGTTGGTACTTTAAACCTTCACCAGGTGTAGTGGTCTGGACTTTTATTAAGCAGCAAAGTTTGGAAAAGGTAGTGAATACATTCAGAAGAAGACGTATTTTAACAGAATTGAAAGGGGGTGTCACTGCTGAAGCACCACTGGAGTGAGCCTCTGGGAGCCCGTCATGTAAAGCGTGCGTATTTGTAGGAGGATTTTGTTGCAGTAAATCTGCACATTACTGATTCTGACAGTTATTTCAGCCTATAAATCTAATTTCTGGAGTGGAAGAAAAAATTTATAATGATTTAGATATTATGGATCTGATCCCAGCCTCCTTGTCTAGATGAAATGACCCAACATCATTAAAAATTTGAGCTGAAGAATTGGTGCGGGTTTAGCATTTCAAAGAGTAACTTTGTTCAGTTGATGTATTGCTGTGATGGCAACTACTGTTGTTATGAACAGGAAAACCAAACCATCTTTGTTGAGAAGTGTGTTAAATGAAGGCATCATCTTTGAAAATTTATTGTCAAGTACATATCCTGTTTCTTTTTAGGCAACATTTTTTTGTGAGTGTGAAGATGCATATAGGGGTTCCCTGTGTGAAGAATTTGATGCCTGTCAGAGCCAACCTTGCCAGAACAACGCAACCTGCACTGATGTAGCACAGAAACATGACAGGAACAATTTCACCTGCAGCTGCCTGCCTGGTAGGTTTTGAATTATGCCTTGAATAATGCAGCTTTGCTTGACGTTCAATGCATCTCTTTTTGCCTAGCAGTGAACTGTGCAACCTCAGATACTAGAACAGACAGAAAATGCAACAACAGCATGAGGGCAGTGGATGATTCTTCATCGGTGAAAAACTCCATTGAAAGCATACTTCTGAACCTTAACCTCATGAGGGAATTAATCATAACTAATGGAACTTTACCTACTAAAAACACAGGAGCAAAATTTAGTTTACATCAGCTTTTTCTTTATCAGTTTTTTTTTTCAGCAGTGTTCTGTGACCACCACACATAAGCTTAGGCTTAGCTTTTGGTTTTTCAAAAGAATTCTTAATTTTTTTTTAAATTGAATGTCTAATGTCATTCAAATGGCTCAATCATTGTTAACTTCAGTGGTTTGTGTTTCTACCCATAATAATTTTATCCACCAAAATTTGTGCCCACACACTAAAAAGCAGTCAGGAAAAGGAACTGTTTTCATTTAACTTTGAATTTCTAAAAAATATTCATTTCATGTGAAAAATATTAAAGAAAACTGTAGATAAGAGTTTAATTATCTTATACATCTCCATATGCAAGTTGCAGAAACATTTGTATGTGAATATGATCATGTGTCCCAAATTCTGACAGAAGGAAGTATTATGAAGTTAAATACCAGCACAAAATGCAGAGGTGTAATGATGCTTAATGTGTATCTCACCAAACCTGCTTTTTTTCCCCCCATGGTGATTGTTTAGTGCCTCTGCATTTCTAGTCCCTGCAACATATTTGGGATGCTAGTCCTGAATCATATTCTCTTTCAGATGGACAGAACATGCATTATAGGTGATAATAAGATAGGACATACTTATTTTTTATAAATCTGTCATAAGGTATTATCTCTGATCAGTTTTCCTGAAAGCTGTGATGACAATTGCAGGAAATCCAATTCTTGTAGCAAGATTCAGAGCAGCACAATCATTTCTGCCTTCACGCCACATTCTTTTGGATACATGTTGAATTTCAGGGTAATTTTGAACCTTCACAAACTTGGTAACAGTTCAAAGATGGAAGAACGTTTAAATGAGTAAACCATATTCAATACTGTGTTACAATTCGTAAAATAATCAGCTGAAGGTGAGAATAGAAAAGCTGTGAAGCCTATAGATGAAAGAAGTCAATGGATGCAGTCTTCTGTAATACTTCATTGTTGGTTTTGTACAATTTATGTGAATTTGAGACCAGTTAGAATTACAGAAAAACACTAGTTTTCCACAGTGAAGCTGACATCCCTCCCTCCAAGTGCTTCAACATAGTCAAGAGGACCTGCCATATGAGACCAGATTTCTGGCTTTAAACCAAATTTTTTCCCTCCAGTTTAGGTGATTTCATAGAATCATTTTACAATATATGGCAGTTTCTTTTTCCAGGTTTTGCATTGCAGAGAATAGTTTTATAATTTAGCTCTCTATAGCATATAAAAGTGGAAGGTACCCAGAAAGTCTTATAGATGCTTTTCTGTAGTAGTACTGTAGCAACTCTAATAATCCGTGTTGACAACCATTTTATGGGGACATCATAAATTTAAACAGGTATGGGTATTACTCTGCCCAAAAGACATGCAAATTTTAATTTTGATTGCATTAAAAATAATTATTTAATAAAACCATGGGGGTTTCCCCCGCATTGTTTTACTTGGGTTTTTTTCCCCTTCTTTTTCCTTTTTCTCCCCTGCATCAACTAAATCCTGTCCAGGTATGTCCTCTGTCTCATCTTGGGGTCTTCGTCATCTATACCTGTTCATAAGCAGTGTTCATCTGGTCATAGCTTACTAGTCTTTAACACCAGCCCTTCAGTTAAACATGCTCATTATGGAAGATACTTATAATTTTTTGTAGGGTTCCTTTTAAAAAAATGTGTCTTGGTGTAGCATGTAGTTTTTTCTTCAGTCATGCGTCCAAGATATTTTCTTGAAGGTAAACAAAAACTAGAAAAGGGAAATGTGTGGTATTTGTTAAGAAATTTAAGTATGGAGTGTAGAATAATTCAGATTGTATTTTAAGTTTGTTCATTTTTTGGAGATGTGTTACAGACATCAGACATATGGAACAAAGCAAACTTATGGTCAAATGGTACAGTACACACAATCTGTAGCTTGTGAACTTATAGAAGCTTATTTGGAAGAGTTTGCAACTGTGCTGAGCAGTTCTTCACAGCTCCCACTTAAAATAAACACTCTTTTTGAAGCCCAGAAGTAGGAGCAAATGACAGTCATTCAGCATATGCACAAATAATTCATTAGTGTCAAGTTCTGTTTAAAGCCTTGCTAAAGATTATTGACTTGAGATTCAAGTTGCATTTGAAAACCATTCCAAAATTAGTTTATTTTTTTGGTTTTATGGGTACTGATGAGGACCCAGCACCTATCAGCAGTTCACTAGTGATGTCAGAATATTGCTGTGGGTAAAATACAATTTATGTAGTCTCTAGAATTCTGCTATTTTTTATGTTTCTTGGGTGTAGTATACGTTTTAATTAGGAATCTCATTTTTTAAGAAATTAGAAGACTGTCCTGGATTCTGTTGCTTATATTGGTTAATTTTATTCAAGAAAAGTAATGGTACTATTTGGATGGCCGAGCAATACATTTAGTGGTAAACCTCGGTTTTGCTCCACCTTCTGAATATTGTGAGCTGTTTTGTAGGTTACACTGGAGAGCTGTGCCAGTCAGAGATTGACCACTGCATCCAGCAGCCATGCCAGAATGGAGGTACCTGCTCATCCCACATCAATGGATTCAGCTGTCAGTGCCCAGAAGGTAAACAGCAAACACCTGTCCAGTACCTCACACAAAGTGCTGTTTTGTGGGGTGTACTTAGTCTCAATATTCAGTTGTATTGACATGTAGATATGTATATTTAAATGTTTTTAAAACTGTGCCTTAGCCTGTAATTGTAAGCAGAAAAGAAAACCAGATGAGAAAGATTGGTATAATCAGCAATAGGATATGAAGCGTTGTAGGAGTTGAGTGTTTCAGTGTATATGTGGTGCAGAAATGTTCTTTCATTCTGCAGTAGAAATCAGGCTCCAGCACTGATGAGAAAGGTGAATTTGAGGAGACTTAGGGTGTCATCTGATTTTTATGTTGTCCACTAAATGTGTGAGAAAAAGATGCCTCCTTGTATTATTTGCACATTTCTGCATATGGGCTGGTTGGCTAAAATGTGTGTAAAAGTAATAACTAAAGGAATTATTTCAATCCCCCAAAGTTTTAATTAATTCTCCTTTACATTTGGACATATTCCTTTCTTGACATGAAAGCTTCTGACTGATTCTCACTGGTGAACCTTGTAAATGTGAAACAAGGACACCCCAATGCCAGAGTGTGCTTTCATAACACTGTGCTGACTGCAATGACAGATCCCTAAATTGCGCATGAAAAAATTATCATGAGTGGAAGCTTTCAATTATGAAGCCTCCTATTAGTTATTTAGAACTGTGAGCTAATTATACTTCTGTCCTTCCTTGATCTGTGGATGTTGGTTTTGTTCTGCCAGCACCTTAATGCTTGCTCTAAGGTTGCAAGTCTTTGTTAACTGCTCTGGTAATATCTACTTGCATAATAATGAAGATTATTTGTAGTTTCTTCAGGCTGATTCCTTGCTTTTCTAGAGTGCTATGCTTTAACACAACTGCTGTGTTGAAACACAGACACTGACATATTGACAACCGTGAAGATCCTGCATGTGAAAAAATTTTGGGAATTGTTTCCCTTATAAATAGTAGTGAATTCAGGAGAAAAATATTAGATGTTAGATTTGGTCAATAATTTACTTGTGATTTTCTTAAGAAATCTGTTGAAGGATCTTTATGGATGCTGTGCAGGAAATACTCTTTCCAACAATGTTGGGAAAAGCAGCTGCTGGGATATTTGGTTGTTTTATATCTGCCATATTTGTTTCTCTGCGTGGCTCATTAATTGCTCTCTCCTGATGGCCTGTTAATGAATATGCTGATCGTAGCTCAGCTTCTCTCCTGCCGCCCTGGTGACGCTGCCCAGGGGACAGGGTCACTGCTGGGCTGAGGTCCCTGGAGGGCTGTGCCGGGCACTGTGGCTGTGCTGTGGTGCCCGTAGCAGCTCTCAGTGCCCCGCTAATGCCACCCTGCCTTGGGCACTGTGCGGGGCTGTGGCAGCTCTCCGGCTCGGGGATCCCGTGCCAGTGGCAATTAGCCGTGAGGGGAGCGGCGCCGGCTGCCAGCTCGGCCTGGCCCACGGCCCTGGCGCGGCCGCCAGCAGCAGCGCTGCTCCTGCAAATGCACCTGCTGCCTGTGCCAGGGCCCTTCGCTGTGCCCCTGTGCCTTGGGGACAGGGAAACGTCCCCTTCACCTCCCTCCGGAGCCCTCTGCCCAAGGAGACTGATGGAGAGGTTCCTGCTGTGCCACTGCTTGGTGCGCGGAATTCCCACCGGCAGCAGCTTTGTGCTGCAGGAGAACCAAGTCGCTGGTGCCTCTTCTCTGTTTGCTCGTGTTTGGATATCTCTGTGTTAAGCTACTTGATTCCTCAGTCTTGTTGCCTGCTTTGTTCCTTGAATATTTATCTTCTGCTCCTTTCTTTTCCATTGATCTATATTTGTGTTTGATAAGTTTCCAGTTGTTTCTGTTTTGTGCTCTGCTTTAAGTAGGCTTATTTTGGTGCTGTTATTGTACTAACTTAGTGTTTAGGCTGTATGCATTGCTCTTTTTCCTTCTGGGCACATTGGTATTGTTTTCTTAGTATTCTGGTCTTTTTTCTTGTTGGCACTTCTGTTTTTGTTATGTGTTACAAGCTTGTGCCCCTTTTCTTCTTGGAGTCTTGAGGTTTTCTATGGTTTCTGGACTTGCCTTAAAGACACAATGTGATTTTTGACCCTTCCATAGGAAAGAAAAAACCAAAACAGTTTTTTGGCAACTTCAAGAAGAATCTTTCTGCTCCTAGGCTTTGTGGATAAGCAAACATGCTTTTTGGGTAATTTTTTTGAAAATTTCTGTGCAGACTTACCCGTTCTAGTCTCCAGTATTATTTCTATGTTTCCGAGAACAGCTGTGTTGTAGAGCAAAGATGGAATTGGGGGAAAAGCTGTTACTGTGCTTGTTCATTTATGTGTCTGACATGCTGACATGGTATAGATGTTTTCAAAAGCGCTAGGGCAACAAAGAAAAAAGAGTTTTACTGAAATACACTTACAACTCCTGTTAAAATCAGGTGGTGTACATTGACCTGCATTATTTCAAATGTAGAGAAAGCCTTTGGAGGGGATAGAATGTTTCAGAAATCACTTTCTGGACTGGCCAGGATTATTGCTCTTAGAAAGAGTTTTATATTAGTTCCTTGGACATGAGAAGATCATTCTTAGGTTCACAGGAACAAATGACATCTTGTGTGCATGGCTACTCTTCTTGTGTCGGCCTGTGATAACTCAAGAGCAATCTCAAAGTTTCTCTCTAATAGTTGCTGGTGGTTCAAAGAGTGAGTGTTTCCCATGAAGTTACACAGCTGGGCTGTCCCCGTGATGAGGGTGAGTGTTGGCACAGAAGTGGCACTGCCTGTCTGCAGGGGCCCATCTGTTGCTCTGGAGTAGCCTCAGGGCCATGTTAAGTAATATGGTGTTGCTTTTTCATTTTGTTCTGGAAGGTCTAATACCAACGAGCTGAAGAATTCAGATTTCGTGGAAGGAAAGAAAGAGTTGATTTAACAAAATGTATTGTCTAAGTTTACTGATTACTGTCCCTTGATCATTCTTACATCTTTTGAGGTGTTATCCTCTCACAGAGGCATGATTTCAGAGCTTTTGTTTGGCTTTTGAAGAGATTCAGTAATTTTTGTAAATACAACAAAGAACAGTTAATTGAAAATTGCAGATGCAGTAACTTGCAAATTTGCCTACCAACCCCCAATTTTCTAATTTAAGTGAGGTCTCTTGCTCTGCTGCTATTCTGCCATGCTTAATAGTACTCTCTTGTTGAGAAAAAGCTTTTCTTTCTGTAGTGCTAATTCAGCACAGTGGGGAAAGGTAGCCAAGGAGCTTATGTTTGTGTAGGAACTACAGACTGCTGATATAATGTGGCTTGCAGAAAAGGATAAGAAAATATGGCGGGTATCACAAAGGGAAAAGAAAAAGATGGCAGATAAAGGAATGAGATGGAAACAATGAAGAATGATCTTGAGATTGTGCATTTCTTTCACAAATCTGTGAAAGAGATCTGTGGTTCATGAAAAAGCATGTGATAACTGTCAGAAGGCCAGATCTGAGGCACTGAAAAAGCAGCCTATCTCAGATGTGAACAATTCATGATGATTCTTTAGACAATTTTACAGTCTTAGGAATCCTTTAGTAAAGAAAATTTCATTATGCTACAGATTCCATTTTCTGTGGGATGCACTATAGGTTTTAATATCCAAAATATGCCAGAAAATAAACTCTTATCTGAAGTTGCTGAATCACCTATACTACAGAGAAAATTGGATTTTATACTTGAATTCGTAGTGAAGAAGCTTAAGCAATACTAAAGACCAAAGAATTTGTTTAAAATTTTGACATAGTTATTGTGAAAATAATGTTTGGATCTTGTACTTGCTTACAATGGGGTAGGGATCTTTGATTTTTTAATTAATTTTATGTCAATAAACATCCATTTAGTAAATATTACCTTCAAATGATCGTGCAAAGGAACTTCTAGACATTCTAAAACCCTACACATAGTAAATATGTCAACCCAAAAATGAATATTTGACATTTCTAATCAGAATCATTCCATCCTTATCACTCTTAAATATCTCCTCTCATTTTCTTCCACCTATTGCAGTGTATAACAGACTGTTGTATCAACAGTTACACTAATACATTTTATTTGGGCTGATTGGGGTGCTGCTCATCAGTTTGCAAATTTGGTTACTCCATTTTCTTTAAGCTTCTGAGAAGTTATGTATATTTCCAAAATACCCTGAAGTGGAACTAAATATACAAATAATAATTGGAAACATTAAAAAATCCTGGTTGGAATAAATAAATGTCATTACATTAAATTAATAAACAGATATTATTAAATAAATAAACAAAAGTTCAGACATGTTAAAGCTAGTTATCCTTACTTACGTAGTTATCAAATTCACAGAAATCTTTGTTAGAAGTTAAAATTAAAAAACCCAACTGTATGGAAATTGCCTGATTATGTGGTGAGGAAATGTGTTCCTTCCAGACAGAAATTTTGTAAAATTAGATAGAATGAAAGATTTGGTGCTTGTGTATATATTTTTTTTACATATTTTAAAGATTTGGAGTCCCTTTGTTAATTTAGCTCATAAGATAATATTAAAATAATTTAGTAGTGGACTATGGTTTAGAACAAAGCCAGAGAGTAATGAGCAAAGTGCAGATCAGTTCTAATAAAGAAATAAACTCTGTTGCAAGATGTTTCTGAAGTTCTGTTCCATGCAAGTTTAATGTCCTGATGATAAATACAGATGAACTGCCTTCAGTGTTATAGGAAAACATTAATCTTTGATAAAAATAGCTTGCATTCAGCTGGCCAACTCCATAAAACTGGCCTGGGTTCTTGGGCAGTTCCTACTTGCTCTGTGTGGAGGTCACCAGCTTGGACAGAAAGGGCAGAAATATTTTCATTCGGGTTAATATATTTTTAAAAAATGGTCATCAGCAATAATGGATGTCATAGCCATCCTTTAGAACAGAAGACAGAGAGAAAACAATGCTATGATAAAGAGTTTAACATATAGATTACTTGAAATTCACCTTTTAGGATTGATTTTATTTTACTGTTAAGAGTTTGATTTGAGTAGTTACGGGTAGCTACTGCTGGCAACACACTGAGCGAAAGTGTCCTAACATATCTGCAGGTATTTCTGAAAATATTGGAAAGCAATAAATTTATGAATGCTCATATTATGGTTTCTGTGGTTTAGAAAATAGAGTTTGACAGCTATAGAAGATGCTAAGTTGTGATTCATGTGTTGATTTGCAATAGCAGCTAGGAAATGCACATTGTCACCATGAATCTTAATTGACTGGTGGAACAGAAGTTATTTGCTGAGATTTAGAATAGTTTAAGTTTCAAGGTTTTCACTCTTTTCTCTCCTTCATTGTTCATGTAAAAGCCTTTTTCTCTAGTATATCTTGCAGATGTCACTCTAACTTCTTTAGGTTTACATATTTACAATATTTGAATAAACCTATTTACAATCTTGACTCCAGGAAACTCGGTCACACAGCTGTTGCATATGGAAGATTTCCCAAGGTTACTGGTGATCAGAATGCAGAATTCTTCATACTACCATAAGAGAGTTTAATTTACCTGAAGAACATTTTGTTGTTAATTAAAATTTTTCATGGCTGTTTAGTTTCTGGTACTTTCCACTAATCTAATATTTTTACCTGGCACCTTCCCAAATTGCTCTTATTTTTAATAGACTTCTCCTTAATGCTTGAACGTGTTTAGCCTCTATTCATCTTTATCCATAAAGACTTGGCTAGGGTGAGTTTCAATCAAAATCTTACAGCGTTTTAATGATTTCTTGATCCTTCTGATTAGTAACATTTTCTCTTTACAGAATTCTGATGAAATACCGTTTATTTCTATTTCCTCACAAGACAAATTTCTACAGGGAAAATAATAAATTGCTTGTATTGCTTTTCATACTTATTCCTGTATTTCAAAGTTAAAGGTTTTGTAATTCTGAGCCCTAGCAATTCACAGACTTAATTTTTCACATACTTGTAATTCTTGGAATTAGGTCTCATGTAACATTCAGACAAATTAGTTGTTGTACAAGATGTATAAAAGGCAGTTCTGCAGTGTCTTCAGAAACTGTTTAACTTCCTTGACTTGCACATGGCTCTTTTGCTTTCAGTGGCCAAGTAACTAAAACCCCACCATGATGAGAAATCTGGCTTTTATCCAGAGCTTTTCTGTCTCTGAAAACATATTTCTGATCTAGTTTCTATCACTGCCCTGGAAGTCTGTAGCAATTTATAAAGCATATCACCTAATTTAAGACTGTTACTCTTCTTGACAACTAGCCAAATGGCCTGGTTCATGTAAGCACAAACATCGTACTGTGGTTTTTACCAATATAAATATTTTCTAATATTGCCTTTCCCATTTAACTTCTGTGTTATTCCTTGGGAAATTTTGTATTTGGATCTTTCAAATTACCAGTAGTCTTTGCATTTCAGTCATGTCCCTTTTATACCAGCAATGACCTAGATGCAGGGTTGGGTCTATGGTAGCTCTGTTGAAGATCAGTTCAGGGGATATTTGTCTGCAGATAAACAATGCTGATTTTTTTTTCTCTGGAATTTGATTCTGTTTTCAGCCAATACACCTCTGAATTTGATTTTTAAAGTTATTACTTGCATTATTTGTTTTCAACAACTTTACTGATATGGATTTAAATGTGCATTCAGAAATGCCAGAATAATAGATTTCCATATTTGCTACTTCGAGTGTTCTCAGTTATTTGACTCATGCTTGAGATTTGAACTTCCAGAATCACCTAAACACATTTCACAGTGCAGTCAAAGATAGCACAAGGGCAACATGTTTTGGTGTATTTTAAACCTGCATATGTTCTTGAAGTGCTTTGTCACTTGAAACACTAGCCATCTGCCAGTAACCTCCTCTTTGGAGGGAAGATTATTGCAAGGGTTGTAGTGAAGCAGCATTAGTGTCATTGTGTGACCTCAGATCTCCTTGATCCTTTTTAATCTGGTTTCAGAGTTACTTGAGAGATTTCACTGGATTCTTTGGCTGATCCTTCTTTACTCCTTCTGGTAACAGTTAAAAGTCCTTGCAGATTCTTTTAAATCTGACCAAGGTTTTGTTCTAACAGTACAGGCTTTCTTAATTTGTCAGTGAACCATTGCTGGAATTACATCCTTGATCTTGGGGTTCTGTTCTTTGCGGTTTCTGATGGTTAGTTATCATCTACAGCAGGGACCTCTAGTATAGGATTCCACAGTATTTATTTTTAGGCTCTCTCTGTTCTGCTTTGGTGAGCAGGTGGTCCTGACAAAGCCCATGAAGCAATTGGAGCCGTAGGATAGCAAAATGGGGAGGACAGAAGGCTCTTGCCTGTTCTTCATCTGTGCCTTGCCAGACCTGATTTTCGCTCCTGGTCTGTTGCAGAGTTTGTATGACAAAACTTAAAAGTCCAATCCGTAGGTTATTTCTTTTCTTCTTTCTAGTTTTTTGTGTGGTTTTTTGGGGTTTTTTTTAAGTAAATTGGATTGTTTTTTCCACGTTTTTCATTCCATACCTCTGATGTAAGACTTATGGACATCTAATGGAAATGTGACATTGAAAGTCGTTTGTCCAGCACCTAATGTTTTGAATATGCCCCTAAAATCATGCTGCCAGCTGTGACCAAAAATTCCTACTTTTTCTCGAGCTCACAGAGCAATTGTGGCCTCCCCAGCTTTTCTTAGTTTCATTAATATAAGTTTTGTTAATTCTGTGAGTAGAACTCGGTAGTATGCTCTGTGTGGATTACTCACCTTTGTTTAATATTCTACTGTAATGTTAAGAGCTTTTTTTACAATGAAAGATATTCCAGGGAATTTTAAGCCTGAAAAGTGATGGTCTGTACAAATGGACCAAATACTTACTAAAAAAAATATATAATTGAATGGAACGGACAGTTTGCTCTTTTATTTGGAAGGGTTCTAGACTTGGAATATGCTTTTCTGACTTGCTTTAGGATACAATAACCATCCGTTGTGTTACTACTTACATGATGTATGTGTATGTATAGATACAAGCTGTAGTTAGTTACTGCAATTTATTAAAACATTATTCTTCCCCACATCTGATTAAAAGTTCCCTTGCAAGAATATCCTTTTCATTATGTCTATTTTTGGCGTGGTGTTGCTTCAATAAATCATTGTCTCTCCTGCTAATGAGAAGTCTGTTCTTGTAAAAGATATTCTTTAAATTACTGAAACTCAATAAACCCATGTTCTGTTTAAGAGGTTGTTACACTTAACATACACATTAACAGTTAGGAAAAATAGGTCAGTTTTGGCTTTTTTCTTTTTTTCCTAGGCTAGCCAGCTCCTGATCTTTAGAAAATCTCTTCTGCTTTTCAAGCCAGATTCACTCAGAAAGCAGATAAACACTGTCAGTTTCAGCAAATATTTTTGCAATTCACTGCCTTAATCATTTATAGTATTATTTTAGCTGAAGCATCTCTTTTCATAGAATGTTATTGGGCAAAATTAGAGTTTATTATATAAGAAGTCTGTATTTTTATAATATTCATAGAATTAGAAAAGAAAGGAACATAGACCTCTCAATGGCTTACTTTTAACGTGCTTTAGTTATTAAAATGGTACGCATATCAGAATGCTTACTTATCAAACCCATTTATTTCTTTTAGGGTTTTTAGGAACCACTTGCGAGGACAAAATAGACCCTTGTGCGTCATCTCCCTGCCAGAACAATGGAACCTGTTATGCAGACAGACTTGCCTTCTCCTGCAGCTGTAGTCCTGGATTTACAGGACCTACATGTGCTCAGCTGATTGACTTCTGTGCCCTGAATCCGTGTGCACACGGCATTTGTCGCAGCGTTGGAACCAGCTACAGATGCCTCTGTATCCCTGGTTGGTACCAACAGTTACATGCTCTGTAAATCTTCTAATATTTTTATATGTAGGTTCCATATATAGCTTAAAATTACTTCCTTTCCTTCTTTTCAGTCGTAAAACACGTTGAGCAGATGTTCTATCTGTTTAGAGTAATGATAGGAATCTACACATTGCACTTGGAAAACCAAAAATTGCAGAGTGAGCACTGAAATACCCACTGAGATCCATATGGTTTGACTGAACTCTACAGCTGTATTACAAAACTGTAGTCTGCAGGATAAATCTTTTCAAGGCGAGGCATCAGCACTGTTGGAATTACAAAATTTGGTAGAGAGAATGGAAAATGTAACACTGATCATTAAGAAAGGAGAAAAACAGACAAGGTGGCCGAACAGAGGTGGAGAAGGAAAAAATATTGGTTACTCCAAAGGGTTTTAGTTCTGCCATCCGTGTTTACATAAATTGTCTCTCCAGAGAAGATCCAGTGGTGCTGCTCAGGTGAGTTGGGTGAGGAGACTCAGCTGGGAACTGTTTGACAGCACAGCCTGACAGTCATGGGGTCTGGGTAGCAACTGGCTTAGCTTCAGGTTTTTTTCATCATTGTACCAATATAACAGAATATTGGGGTGCTTATATCTCCCTTTATCCATTTTAGCAATGATAATTAATAGGGGAAGTAGCAGTTAGAATGTCTGATAACCAGTGCTACAAATCCACTGCTGCTTGAGCACTTATAGAGTGAGCACCAATCTTAGTTTTCACTTGAATAATTTTGGCATCTTTTTTTTTGTTTTTTAAAGTCTGTTTCTTTAAAACTAAAAACTTGAAAACTGAAGAAATTAAGGATAAAACAAATTTCCAGTGTTCAAGGGAGAAAATAAGGAGCGATATTTGATAGTTAGTAGCTCTGCTGTGACATTCACATTGCTCTACATTCCTTTCCTTCTCTCTGCTGTTTTTCCTTGTTTTGTGAGAAACTAGTCACAATTCTTCATCTCCTCCATCTCACTTTGCAGTATGTGCGGCTATCCTACCAATCTATTTGTAGATATTTATGAATATGGGGATTTTGTAATGAAATCTACTAATTCAGCATTTTTAGTTGGTGTCAGAATTTATCTGCTTTTTAGAGACATGGAAGGGACCATCAAAAGTTTTTTGGGAGATACTCACAAATTTCCAGAAGCTGATGGAAATTTGTCATTGGAGTTGACAGATTTTTAGTTAAATTACATACTCCTTTTATAAAGGAGAAAAATACGAAGGTGAAATGCAGACAATACCATAGTACTGTTACCTTATAATACATTTGTTGACAGCACTTGTCATTAATGGTAGGAAAAACGAGACATTTCTCTTTCCAAGAATACCAGGGAAATTTTAAACTTCTTCAGCATGTTCTTTGCCTGTGGTTCAAACAAAGCTAGTCAAATATTCTTGGTCAAATAAAAGCTTTTTTTCAAAACCTTGTCACTTAAACCTGATTAGAATTCCACGGTTTGATTTTTTTCAAAATTATTCTATCTCTCTCAGGACTTAAAAGTAGTCTTAGACCTCTTATGTTATGGAAACTTATTTTTATTTGAACAATATTTATGCTTTTAAAAGTTAGAGATGAGAAACCTTAGAGGTTGCATCCAGGACCATATATGGCACTTATTTAGTTGAACTCTTTTGTGTTGCTCCATGTATGACATTAAAAAAAGCTTTCTTTTTTCCAAACATTTTGTAGGCTGCTGTAAACTTCACTTTTAAAAATAACATTTCTTGCTTCCCATAGAGGTGGAACTAGAGGTCAAATTAAGTGAGCTTGTCATTTATCTGTCAATAGTTTAAAAACTTGGGTAACTTATTTTGGAAGGTCATTTAAGAACTGCACCTAAGTGGTAGCAAGATAGGAAGAGACAGAAGAATTCTATTCCTCCTTTTATGCCTTTTCATTGTTACGAAAATACCATTCTTATTAATTATATTGTATTAATATATTAAGGCTTATATTAAGTGATAGCAGCAGAATTTGAATCAATTATCTTCAGATATTTTCCCCATGAGTTAAAGGGATAATAGATAAATGGAAGTCAACTTCTGTGTAGATCAGCATGTAGGAGGCACTGTAACATAAACTTTGCTGTTGGTTTGGGTAATTATTGAGTGTAAGGCAGTTAAGAGCAATTAAACTTGAGGATTCCTAGGCTGCAATTCCTAAAAAACCTCAAACTAAAGTAATGACTACAAATCATAGCCTAATACATTTTTGGTAAATCTGTCAAAAAGCAGTTTGCTAGAGTGGATGAGTTATGTCTCTGGGATATTAAGAAGCTGTATTCTATTTACAATTTTGCCTGAAGAGACCTTGACAGTGTCTGTTACATTACTTGTAAAGTGAATGAATAAAATTTGTGTACAGTTTAGTAGCATTGTCAAGGGTTAATAAAGATATTACCAGGGAAGAAATGGTCTCTGCCTTGTGACCCTGAGGCTCTCTCACTTGCAGGCTCTCAGCATCAGTGTGCCAGCTCCTAGACCGCTGTGTTCTTTGTACAGGAGGCTTTCAGACACATCCCTGAATTCCTACACATTGTTTTTTTAGATACATTAATGGAAAGGTTGTAAAATGACATTTTAGAATTGTCTTCTATATTGATTATCTGGCATGTCTGAAAAAATTTTAAAAACTTTGGAATTTGTCATTTAATTTTTGTGTTCAGCTCTAGGATGCATTATTCTTTTTTTCCCTAAGTATTCATATTTAATTTTAATATTTTTGATATTAAAATTTATTTAATATTTATTATTTCGTTAATAATAATATTTTTAATGATTGTATTTTTATTATTTTTATGTAATTTTGTAATACAGAAACATAGTGCCTAAGAGTTTTGCTCGTATGCGTGACCTGAATGCTGTCCTTCCTTTATGCACCGTTTTACAGTGTCAGTTGGATTTTCATCTGTGTTACTTCTGCCTCAAAAATTAAACAAGAGAGGAATTTTAAATAGTTCCAATTAGCGCAAGGTCTGTGCAAGTCTCCTTGCTTGGTAGGCAGTTTGGCTTCCATGGTTTTTTGGCCAGTGTACAGATCTGAAGAATGATAAATTATAGTAGTTATACTTGCATAGCTGCACAATTTGCAGAACATGAACAACCAGACATTAAATACTAATTTTTTTGTGTGTTGGCTTTCATTGTGGGCTTTCATCTAATAGTTTGCACAGGAAAGCTAATTTGTATAAGCTAACTTGGAAAGCAGTCTAATACTTTTGAATATTCCTATTTCCAGAATGGAAGGAAAAATGTTTCAGTTATTTCCAAGTTGAACATACTTCAGATGTCTGCTGAGGGGCTCTGTGGAATTCCCAAGCCTATGCAACCACACCTACTTTGTACTGTGTGTCTGATTTTTCAATTGCACATGAAACCTTACCTTAAATCTTTATTTATATGCTCACACACTCCAATTATTAATATTTATCACCTCGCCCTTTACAGGCAACAAAGAAATACTTAATGTTTGGACATTAGATTCAGAGTTTGTGTCGTGTTTTCCTTCTTACCCCATATTAAAGACCTAATTCTAATAAAAGTTCTTGTGCTCATTTGTTGGACTTCTCATCTGGAGCCTGGTTGGTGAAACTGGTGGGACCCCACTGTGTCTGTTTGTAGAATGCTTATTTAGTCCCTGGATTCCAAAGCAGTTTCTTCCTCCTCTTAAACCTTTTTACTCTTTATACGCAATTGTTTTAATACAGCTACTGTTACAAATTTCAAATGCAAATATTTAATACAATATTTCTAATTTTGTCTGTTCTGAAGTGGGGAAATGTAACTAGAAATTGCATAGCTTAATATTGCAGCAAAGTTGTGGATTTGGGTTTTTTAAAGACATAGATTTTGAAACTGCAAAGCACATGTACAGACATTAACACCTGCCCTCTACATAAATATATATGGCATATATAGAACATTTGGAAAAAAAAAGAAAAGAGTAGTTTCAGAAAAAGTGCTGCAGGGTATAAAAAGTGGCTGCAACTTTAGAAGTAGTACCATAGAGTATGTTCCCTTGATTTTTACTGCTCATGCAGCTTAATAGATGGTTCTAGGAGCATAGGTTTATTTTAGTGCCTTTGCAGAGGCCAGTGCAACATTTGTCTGCAGCAGTTGCGATTTTCCTTTTCTCTGTCTTTCTCTTCTCACATTTTGTAACTGGGGCAGGATATGTGAGCTCTGGGAGTGACTTTAGGTTAATTCCAGTTCCTGACTGTCTCTGAGCCCATTATTGCTTCTCATCCTATTTCCACTTCTACATTAAGACAACCTTCCATGCAGTCTGGCCATGGCTGGTGAGCATGGCTTCCTACCTTCCTGCCATCTGGAGCATTCTTCTCTCTTTCTCTTATTTAATTGCTGTATAAGCTGAGACTTTTGCTGAACACATTTATTTCCTGGCTATATAACATGCAACTCTGTGTTAGTGAGCAGCCATATATAGGGACTGATGCTGTTTCCTGCAAAATAGAGCTGTTTTGCATTGCACCCCATTAGGCCGTCCCATAAAGATGGGATTTTATGTTCTTCTGCCTTGACTGGGTGAAGTGTTAAGTATGGATAAACCCAGGGAATCACTATTGAGGAGTTAGTGTCTAAAAAGGCTAAAAAGCCTTTCAGCTTTGTTCTTTATTGATTTCTAAAGGGAGGGTAAAGTTCTGCCTCTTTCTTTTGTTAACCTGATAGTGCCGATATTCTTGAGAGATCACTCTGCTGTATCTTTGGCTCTTGAAGGCTTTGACAAAGCCCTTGTCTTCTCCTCATCAGCCCATGTGACACAGATTGTGTGCTCCCTTTCTCATGTTCTCCTTCTGCAGTTTTTAACAGCCATGTGCAAAGACAGTGCAGTTCAGCATGCAACTGAAGGCCGTGCCAGAAAGCGTCAGGAAAATAACCTGCTCTCTTCAAGGCAGCCTTCCTGTTGCTTAAGAAGGAGGAAGAAGAATTTGGGGATCAAGAGGAAAATGGCAACAGATCTGTTTCTGCTTTTGTAAAGACCAGTAGCAAAGGGACGGTCATGTAGAGGGAAAAGGGGTAACATAGGGACATGTATTTTAGGGTTTTTTTAGGTCCCTGTCCATTCCTCAGCCTCTGAAGAGAGCACGTCAGAATTGGACCTTCATTTTCAAGTTGTGCTTGAGTTCATGAAGATGCCGTTACTGAAGGCTTTTCCAATTTCATGTGACCTGGAAAAAAAAGTTGCCCTTTTTTGAAGCTGCAGTGCCTACTGTGGGGTTTTTTTTTATCCTCTTCAGGACTCAGTAGCTGGAGAAATGTTGTTAATGTAGGTATTTTTTCTTTCTTTCTGAATATGTCCACAGAAATGTTGCACACCACAAAAGATGTAAAGAGCTGCATTTGGCATTGGCCGTGAACATAAAAGCAGCAGAATCATAACATTACTAGAAAGAGAGGAAGCAACTACACTAGAATCCATTACTCTGAAGTTATTTATGAAGAATTCTCCTGTTTCGATCTAAATTCTTCAACAAAAATACAGAAATTATTTATGTAGTCTGTTTGAAGATATATGTATGAATTCAGTATACTACAGGGTTTATATATCAGTATAATATAAAAGCAGTAATACAAGGAGAAATGCTCAATTAGAATGACAAGGTGCCTCTTATCTCCCTGAGGAGAAGCATGCCTTTCCCTCAGGTGGTCCTACAGCAGAACGTTCTCCATCCTGGCAGTTCCAGCAGAAGGAAGCTGCTGGCCCCAGGGTGAGGACAATGAGGGTGAAATTGTGTGTGGGGGAGACCTGCCCTCTTGTGGAGAGAGAAAACATCTTTCCCCGGCTGTGTGCAGTGTCTGGCAGTGTGGGCTGGCTGCAGCCTGAGGAGAGGATACCATAGTTCGTATTGCTTTTGGAAACCAGGCAACTATTTAGTCACAAATTCCCTTCGTTCTCTTGGAAAGGTGAGAAGTGGGAAACATTTTTTCTGAGAATATCTCATTACATCAGTGTTAAACACTGGGAATTCCCATCTGTTTTTCTTTCTGATTATCCCATCTGATTTTGGTGGTTTGTATGTTGGCTACAGATCTCATTACATAAGGATATTTCATGGAATCATAAGCTAGATAAACTTCATTGTACGCTAGCAAGAAAAACCATAATATTTAGCATAATTAATTCTGTATTGCCTGGCTGACAGCTTTGGAGAAAGTGGTTCCAAAATGTTTCTTAATAACTTACTAGTCCAACTATTTCCTATGAAAGGGCAATTTTTTTGAGAATCATAATGGATGGTATTGTCTATACGTCTTGAGCAGTACTAACAGTTGTATCTTCATAAAATTTCATTTTGAATTATCCATAATAGAGAGGGAGAGTGGGAATGAAAATGGTGTCTGAAGGCAGCATTTGTCCTATTTTCTATGATTCTATGAGAATTTTGGCAAAAATTTAGATCAGGATATTGAATATAGATTGCCACTTACTAAGATGTGAATCTGGCCCCTCTTTGGTTCTTTGTCCATGAAAGATACCCTCCTTGCCTGTCTATGACTTTTGCTACTAACTAGAGATTACTTTAAGAAGTAAAATCATACTGCAGAATCTACACTTTGTATCTTAGGCCTTTTTCCTGGCATCTTCATTCATGCCCATTGCATATTTATTGATTGTATGTTCATTCATCTAATGCTTTTTTTATAAAATGAGGAAATCAAGCTTTTATAAGCACATGAGCACTGTTCCAGTGCACGGTATTATATAATAGACTACACCACATCTGTAATTTCAACTACCGTTAAGACTAATGATTGTGTGGCACACTAAGTAATGAAAAAAGTGCTGTTTTCAAGTGGATTAACTTTCTTATCTCATAATACAAATGACTCAGTGGCTGTTAACAGGCTGTATAGCTTTTCTCTGCTTCTGCTTTCTATGTTTGCCTAATCAGCCCATGATACCTGCCTATGGCTTGGGAATACTCTAAAGATGGAAGTACCTTAATGCTTCTACAGTGCTTTGACATTGTACAGCATTAAAGCTAAAACATGTTATCATTCTAGCTACTGTTATACAGTTATCACCTCTTTGATGAAAAGTGGCTTTGCTGCAAGGATCCAAAGGAGCTGGGAGATAGTCAATATTCCTGTATTTCTTTTAAAAATCAGAGTGTGGGTATTCACATTGGTGCTTCTGGCTTCTGCCACCAGCCTCCATCCTTACACCTCACGGTGGTTTATCACAGAGGCTGGGAATTCTCTCAGAACATTGTGCTTCCAATATTTTCTTGGTAATTTTCACCTGGGGAACAGATGCCTTTAAAATTAGTGTCTTAACACGTATCAGTTTGCACAGTATATTTAATTAGCAAGCATCTGCCCACAGTCTATAGTTGCCTAATTGTTAATTTTTACTGGGAAGTGTTTCATAGCTATTTTTATTTCCTCTTCATGTGATTTAGGTTACCACGGCCTTTACTGTGAGGAGGAATATAACGAATGCCTCTCTGCACCCTGCCAGAACGGAGCCACCTGCAGAGACCTCGTCAATCGCTACGAGTGTGTGTGCCTTGCTGAATACGAAGGTAGGCTGGGGTTTGCAGTTGTTCTCTGCATTTTTGGTGGTAGTTTCTGTTACAAACAGAGAGATACCATATCCTCCACTGAGCAGAAATACATCCCTCACGTAAAATTAGCAGAGACAAACTTCAGTATTGATCCTGATCCCATAATCTTTATTCAAACGAATAGTTCAGATTTAGCTCCTCTGTGAGGAATGCATGTCCTTGTCTGGGCACAAATGGATTCTCTCTGTTCTTCTCAGGTGTAGTTTTTTCTGCTGTTTTTAGGGTATGTTAGAAAGTGATGAGTTTTTAGAAGAAAACATAACTGTTCAATAGACTTTTTCATCAGTTGTTGTTGGAGCCTTTACATGGAGAGCTTTCAAATTATTTTTTTATTAATTTTCTCCAGTGAAATGAGCTAAAAACATAATAATAAAAGATTATTATTTGAAATAGATTAGCACAAAGGAGTAGAAATAAAAGTTTTTTCTGGATTGTTCATTTAGAGGAAGTAAAGCCTTGAGAGAGTAGTAGGTCTGTGACTGTTTTTCCCTGTTAACTGCATCTATTCTTAGATCTGTGTTCAAATGGAATCCATCTTTGGCATTTCTTAAGTAATTTATAAAATAGATGGGAAGAGTGTTTGTGTGGCTATACAGAATCCTTTCTGTCACCATAGATTTCAGCTGTAAACAAATTAACACATATCAGTGGTCTGTGACAAGTCCTTCTGGGGAGGGCTAAAATGATACTTTTTTAGTGTATTCTGTGTTGAATCATGCTGTGAGAACATTTTGAATGTAATTTTATATGCTATTAGGATTAAAAATAAATAAATATTTTAAACAGAATTACTATGCTTTAAGGAACACTGCTCCAGCATTTTCTCATTAAGCATATCAATCCTTATCTATGCTGATAAGTAATGCTCACTTAACAGCTGCTTGAGGCTATATATGTATTTCACACTGGTGATTGCACTGCTCTTTGACAATAGATACAGAATTCTTCATTTTAGAGGCCTGGTGAGGAAATGACCCTCAGCTTTTCATGACAGCTTAAGCAGCACTTGAGCATAATGTTCACCACGATGTTCATCTTCTCTTCTCATCGGACCTGTGGGTGCAGCTGGAAGCACTGTGTGCACAGCACGTTGTGCTGTAAATGAAAGCACCTGGGCCTGTAAGCAGCTTTTGCTGGTTTCTGAGCTCCCATCATTCCAGCACTTGAGGTGTTCCGTGGCACCAGTGAATAGACCCGAGGTACCACCTCAAGATATGATGTGGCCATCAGAGGCTTCAGTGTTGGCACCACCACCACCATCTGCAGTGCCCCTTCTGCCTCCACACCCCCTGGCTAGCAGACAGATGAGCTCTCAGGGCTGGGCAGGACTGGAGCTTGTGCCAGCAGGTCCCCGTGGGCTGCTGCCTCTGCTGGTCCTCACCTGCAGGATACTCAACTAGAGTGCTCTGCCTTTTTGCTGTTAACACTGCAAATGTCAGCAAAATGATTTTGGCAGGTCTGTAGTGAGTGTGTGTGTGTGTACATATAATATATATATAAAAATAAATTTTATCTGAACAGTAGATCTCAAGAAAATGATGCATGTAGCAGTAGCATGAGAGTCTCTCTCCCCATCCCTAGGTGGGAATATGCTGTGTTATATGTTCTGTATGCCAGGTACAGCTTGCACTGTCTTCTGCAAGGCAAACCTGCTGGATTAACAAGGCCTACACTGGGCATGGAAGAGTGAAGGTAGTAGCATGAAGTAGAGCCATCCAATTATTTATTTTTAACTATACATTTGAATAAATTTTTAAATTACTTTAGTAATACTCCTCATTTTCCAGCAACAGGTAATGAGAGGCATCAGAATGCTTATGTATGTTATTAAATAAGTTATTACATAAAATGCTTAGTCAAGACAATTATTGTTTACATGTTACTGAAGAATTTAGATAACTGATCAGTTTATGCTTCATTATCTGGTTTTTCATAGACATCCAATAGTTCTTCTAAGCAGAAATTGCCCTGCCTCTCCTAGCCACGGCCTGTGGGAAGAGCAGAGAGGAGGCATGTGTGTAAAAAGTTTAGCCAGCATAAAACACATGGCTTTAGTGTTATGACATCATTAGCCCAGAAGTACAGGTTTGGAGTCTGCACACTCATCCAGGTGAAGTCAAGTTATCGCATGTACTGATTCCATGCTGCCAGTATCAGTCATGTCAATGGCAATTACTGATTTTTCCTTTTACAGGAAGGCACTGTGAATTATACAAAGATCCTTGTATTAACATCAACTGCCAGAACGGTGGCACTTGTGACAGTGAAGGTCTAAATGCTACATGTATTTGTGCACCTGGATATGCAGGCAAGTGATTTGTGTGTTACACAGAATGTCCAGTTGTCATTATTCACCATGTCTAGAGGAAGACAAACACCAAGTAAGACTGTGTCTCTTCAAGAAAGGAATTAATTTGGACTTTGCTGAATTGTGATCAGTCTAGTGAGAATGAAAAATTTTTGTTATTACTTACATCTGCTTTGAACTTTGTAGCAAAAACCCTATTACTAAAGAGACTTCACTAAGCTAACAGCTATTTAGTGTGGCTTATGACCTTACTACTTGAGACTAGATTGCATTTTAAAAATAGCATTTTGAAGATTTCCAGGTAACCCAATATACTAATTGGACACTGTTGAAACTGGAAAACGTTTTAACAGTGACCTTAGTTACTCAAAAGTGTGCTCAAGAAATAGCTTATTCCATTATCGTAATATGCAATTCCTAAAAGCCCTAAAGTACTTGTTAAGAATCAATTTACAGTTTCAGAGACTGGTAAGGAACCCATTTAATACTTTGGCCTCAGACTGACGTGATTGGTGTAATCCAAATGTCTGATGTCAAGATAATTTACAACCTGATGTTCTGTTAGTCATGTAGGGTAATATCCAATGTGAGAGTAATAGGTGTGAGGGTAAACCCATCCATAGCTAGTTTATAGATCAAATTGTGCTTTTTGATCTGTGCTAATTGAAGGGCATTCTTTGGAAAAGAATTAGCTTTCCATTGTACAGTGTCAGTTCCTCAGGCACCGATTATCTACATTATTGTATAGCATATCAGAATATCCATGATCATCTGTTATAGCACATTTTCTTGGGAGGGAAATTATATTTAGAGAAATGAGACAGAGTCTGGGTGAGGTTAGTCAAGTCCCTTAGTCCTCAGGATTTGTTTTCACCTGGTTGACTGAGGATAATACTTCCTTCCTGGAATATTTCTGATGTTCTGAGAATAAAGATGTATTGCACTGTAAGGTGTTTTGCAGCAAGAGAGAAGTTAAATGACTGAGGATGTAATTGCTATGTCAGGCACTTGCCATACATAACTTTGGTTTTGGTTTGTTGTCTTTTTTCTCTATGTAAGGTGAAGAATGTGAAATTGATGTAAATGACTGTGACAGCAACCCATGTCACCATGCTGGAACTTGCATAGATCAGCCTGGTGGTTACACCTGCCATTGTCCTCATGGATGGGTCGGTGCAAACTGTGAAATACGTAAGTTTTGTAGTTCTCTAAACATTTCTAAAAATGATAAGTTATATTAAAGAAATTTCTATTTATCTCTAAATACCTATCCGCACAAATACTCTGAATCATATGTAAATTACTAAAATCATATTAAATTAATTTTCTTTTTGGCCATAGCATTTCAAAAATGCTTGTGAAAGCTAAAAACTTCTGTTTCTGGGCACCCTGCTTTGAGATACGTCGGACTAGGTTGTCAGGGATGCTGTCTCAGAGCTGGGCACTCAGTTTGCCTTTTAATTGTGCTCATGCTTCAGAGCCTCCCTTCACACTTTGGGTCAAGTGTATTCCATAGCACTGTAAGCACGGTCCTAACAGGCTTGTATTAACTTCTGAGCACCTGCAGCTCTAGTGATGTTTCAGCAAAACAGCTTGGAACTTGCTTACCTAAGGAAACTGGTTCTGTGTAATTGTGCTGTGACCTGTGTGCGCATGCATTTACCAACTTTTTCAGGAATAACTTTTCCAGCCATAGGCTAATTTCCGCCAAACTTTTTAGAAAGAAGAAGGGCTCCAAGACAAAATGTTTCCAAAGCATTCAGTAAGAATTAAGAGAGGTTCCACTGGTAGGAAGGAACAGGTTCAGTGCGATCTTGTTTCTTAGTTTAGAGAGAAGCTTCACTGTAAGGGCATCCTTATGGCACAGTGGAGAGTCCAAGAGAGGCAGAAAGTATGAAGCCCAACGGTAGAAGAGTTAAAATGGAAATTAGGCTTCATTATTTCTGCTGTTCACAGACCTGCTTTGTATTTCCCTGATGTTTTGTTCTTGAGCTAGAGATGTTGTCTTTGCTGGGGAATTCAGCTGTGTATTTGCTTGAATGCTCAGGTACTGTGGTCATAGATCCCTTCAAGTCATTATACAGGTACACAGGTTTTTTAGCACAGTTAAGGTTGCAGGGATAGGTGACAGATTATTAAAACAAACACAATGGCCGGATTAAAAAATGTTTTCTGTATCTCATTTACACAAGGAGCATGTGAACCTTCTATTTTTTACTCTCTTTTACTTAAACTTCAAACATATTGACAATTTTTTAAAATGGATTCTGCTCTTGATGTTCTTGATGTTAGTCCTTACTTTAACCCAGTACATTCAGTTTCAGTGCTTTCTGGTGTAAGCAAAGACTGCAGAAGACCACTGCCAGCTAGCCCAGAGATGGTGACAGCCTTGCCTTTTTTGTTGTCTCTGTGAATGGCACACACACTTCCCTGGGTGGTGCAGAGCCAGCAGACACTGGGAGCCCAACACTGTGTGCTGTCTGTGTGCCATATTGCTGATGCTAAAATGTGCTCAGATGAGCTTTTCCTGACAAGGCTGATGTTGGTGACACCTGCAACATGCATGTCCAAGTTGATCAGCAAGGCAGTATAATTCTGCCTGCCTTCGCTATTAAGTAGTTGGCTGACAGACAGATGGGTTTAGTTCTTGGAGAAAGCAAAAATCATCCTGGAAATGCACTTCCCGGAGTCCCTTGATGAAGTAACAATTACATTTCTGTTATGTTATGGAATGCCAAAGGGATACAAAGGCTTGCATGCTTTCTGAGCCTGCAGATGTGCTATAGGAATTCAGTGGTGCATGTTCTGGAGTGCTCTGGCTGTCATGCTCTAGTCACTCACAGTTTGGCTGTTTGCACCACAGATACACAGTGAAGTGCATGTAAACATATGGGAAAAGGAGAGAAGCAGAAAAGAGGGTGGAAGGAGCCTCTTCTACTGTCTAGCTACTCAATTGTTTCTCCTTTCCCCTGTTAGGGGGGATGCAAGTTCTTTTGTCTTGTGACTGCTATGACAGAAAGCAGGGAATTACCTGAGCGTTAACTGGCATTAGTAACACTGCAAGGCTGATTCTCAACCAGAAATATTCAACCTTGCCTTGTTCATGGCAGTTGTTTTCAACTGAAGAGATTGAAATTACTGAGTTTTTTATCCAACACATGACAATAACTAAAAGATTGCATGTATGTAATAATAACAATAACAGAGGAGATGTAAAAATGCAGTGTCAAAAATTCTGGTTTGGATTGGTCTTGAATGAAAACAGGAAGAACTTCTTATAGCCACAAAAAATACATTTTAAAGAACAAATATGTTTAAAATTTGGGGGTCACCAGTCTTTTTTTCAATAAGCTTCACTTCAGCAAATGTCTGATGTTCCCTTGCTATTCAAGTCACTTTGCCACAGCATCAAAGTAGAAGTGTGTATTGTATGGGACACCATGCTACCCCAAAACAGATCACCACGGACCTGCAGCCTCTCTAACCAATGCAGTGCCTTATGTGGAAAGCTGTGGAAGCTTTCATAAAGAACTCGGGTTTTAACACGTTTATAAAGGATTACACAAAGAGAGAGGGATTGAGTTTTGAAGAAATCACTTTGCAGAAAGAATTTAGAAGTACTTTGATCTGCAGATTTTTCTTCTACAGACCTATGTAGCCATGTGAAGATCGTTGTACTCACTGCCTTTCCCTGAGTTGTGAATTGACAAACTGATGGGAATTTAATTCTAATCATATCTAGAAAGGCCAAATCCAGCTCTTTTATAAACAGGTGCAGCACTTCTGATCCACTGGAGTTGAGACAATGGTGCAGTGGATTTCTTCGAGCTCTGAAGTTTGAATCTATTAGTAAATCTGCTTCTGTTCATCTTTCCAGTTCTCCTTGTCATATTTATTATATTCTTTCAGGAGTTTGTACATAATAGTTAATAATATGATGGAAATTAAATTTAAACACTGCATACTGACTTTGTATTAGACCATCCCTCTGAATGCTAGAAAAAGACACAAAACCAGGCTTCTCCAGACACCACCAGGCTGGTGTTTGGGAGTCATTTGACTAAATAGATTACATTTTATCCTTTGTGATTTTCTGTTACTGGCCATGAAGGAGACTGTTGGTACTTAATCTTTTTTGTAGATCCACCCTATTTTTAGTTCCCCATTTTTTCACCAGCTGGTTCAGCTCCTTGAAGTCACTACCTTAACAGGATTTCAGGGTTATCTTCTTGTCACACTGTTCTTTTTAATTTCCAGCTGCTGTACATACAACAAACTAGACAAGATGTACATTGCCTGGATGAATTGTGATATTTATTATATCATCTATGATCCTTACCAGTATTAGCAGTTCCAATTAAGTAGGATTAAATTGGTCTTAATTATAAAGAGGATATTCTTCCTTTGAAAATGAAATGCATCTGCCTAAAAAGTTAATGGAGCATTAACTGTAAAAATGCTTACAAATGTCTCATATGAATTCTCTAATGCCTGTTGGTTATTTGTTAATATCATTACCTTTGCCACTTTTGTAATTATTAGTTACTGAGGTATGCCAAACCATGTGGTTACTTGAAAACTGACATGAAGAATTTCTAGTACAGACTGTGGTGTGCATTGAAATCTTACTCTTAATTAATTTTATGAACATGAATACAACAACTGAAAATACTGTGATTTCATAGCTGTCATATGCTATTTCTAATCTTTGGAGTATAAGCTGTTAATCTTTGTATTTGGATACGGTGAGGAAAAAAGGAAGGAATTTTTCTCATCTTTGTCATCCAGAGATGGAAGACATGGAATCTAAATCAGAACTGTCTTGCCATATATCTGCACACATTAGATCTGAACTCAGCCGAGTCTGACAGCCTGACAGAAACCACTGCGTGTGACAAATGTGCAGCAGAACAAAAATAGAAGCCCATCCCAAACTGCACAGAGTACAGCTGTATTCCCTCCTTCATATCCTGACTGGGCAAACTGCAGTAACAGCACTTTAGAAACATTAAATCACTAAATGATTCAAGCTGATCAAAACTTTACTGACCTCTGAAGAAGATAAGAGAAACAGCAGCCAGTCCTTAAACTCAGCTCACATTTGTGGACAAAGTGTGAGCACCCTGAGCTGAGAGGTGGTCTGGGCCACCCTTCACTATTGTGACCAAGAGCAGCCATTTCTCCAAACTCTGCCCAGCTGAATCCCACATGTTACAGCTTCAGGCTTTCTCACCACCTCCCTCTAAAATGGGTTTCTTGTATTTCCTGTCCTTGTACATGCCCTGTATTTCTACCATAGATGAAGATTTTTTCTACAGATGCCACCAAGCTGGAGATTTCAACTCAGGTGCTTGAATTATCTGCCATCACCAGCATCCTTGAGAAGTGGCTTCTGAGAATATCTTAACCTCCCAAAGCATATGCTTGGTAGCCCTGTTGCCAGACTGTTTGTGATTAAGTAAAGGGAGTTTCTAAATCAGTGCAAAGCAGAAGTACATTTGAAAAAGGAACAGGCACCTACTAGAAATAACTTTTGCAGAGTGTTACATTTCTGTAGTCAGTATGATTCAAGTCTGTTCCTGTTTTGAAATAATATATGAGACCATAGGCTTAAAAGACTGCCAAAAAGGAACCCTGGAGGGAAGTACAGGTTAATTGGAAATATTCTGACCCATGCTAGAGAGGAACAGAACTGAGGATATAGGCAATTGACAGAAAATCTGTTTGGCATAAATAGACTATGGTTTGGGGATCAAGAATATTTATACAGAAGATCTGGAATACATAAATACAAGAAGCCTCTTCCAGACTGGCTTTACTTTAAGGTCTGCTTTGAGAATCTCAGGGAAATTACGCTTAGGAAAAGACTCTAGTGGGCTCACTACTGCAGGACCTTATGAGGTGTCCTTTTTGTCCTTGAAATGCTGAAGTCTCTGCAGTCTGGTAGAGATAGGCATTAGAAATTCTGTCTTACAAATTAAAAAACAAGTGTGTTTAATACATGTTAAATAACATATTTCAGTGGAAGGCTTCACTATTAGAACAAACTGCACAGAGGACTGGTGGGTTACTAGAAGCTTTTGTATAAAACCTGCCCGTCTTTAGAGAGCATGTAGTATAAAAGAACATAATGCAAGAATTACTTGATGATTTTCTGTTACTTGGGTTATACAGGAGATCAAACTAGATAGGTGTTCCCATATGACCTTAAAAATCTACAGAAAAAAATGGGTGAAGGTTCAGCATAGTGCTATTCAAATTTGTGGCATGCTAGGCATGGCAGTGTATTGGTAACAGAGCCTGGGAAGGTTCAAATTACCTATCTCCATAGCTTCAAAAGACAGGAATATTGAAAATGAATATCATAAATGAGTTCTATTGAGCAGGGCGGATATAAATTATTAATTAATGATAACCTTTTATCTCTTCTTGGCAGATCTGCAGTGGAAGTCTGGGCATATGGCAGAGAGTCTAACAAACATGCCTCGTCACTCGCTCTACATCATCATCGGGGCCCTGTGCGTGGCCTTTGTCCTGATGCTGATCATCCTGATCGTGGGGATCTGCCGCATCAGCCGCATCGAGTACCAGGGCTCTTCCAGGCCAGCCTACGAAGAGTTTTACAACTGTAGGAGCATTGACAGTGAATTCAGTAGTGCAATCGCTTCCATCCGACATGCCAGGTTTGTGCTGGGCATGGGGATTCCCTAGGAATCTGTTCTGATGTGTAATTTCAGTTCATGCACAGTGCACCTAAGTGCTGTTGGCAGAGTAAATGGGCTGCTTTGCTGGGAAAACACGGGATCACCAGCACTGCTCACTGTTCTCATCTGAACTGTGATAATACAGCAAAACTCCTTGAAAACAGAGGGAGTTATTCTGACTTTATTTGGTGTAACTGGTGAAGCGGGACAGATGCAGAGTTCTTAGCCTGTCAGGTCTCCTGTTTGGGATGTAAACATTATTTAACTGCTACACATAAGTAATATGATCAGATAGCAAAGGCACATTGATTTTTGTGACTAATTTACCAGATTATTCAGTGAGAATCTCTTCACATCACTCATTTTTGTGCTCCAATTTGCCTTTCTTACTTGCTTTCCTAGAGACAGTAATTTTTTCACTTTGAAATTTAATAGAGCACTTGCAGGGCATTGAGTGTCAGAATAATACAAGAGTAGAAGTGGAAGGGATTTGAGAGCTCAAGTGTAAGCCATGGCACTGATACAGCATTAAATATACCTAGCTCCCTGCCCACAGTTGTGTTTAAAAACCTCCAAAGGACAAGTTGAGTAGAATTAGAAAGGGCTTTCCTAAAATCTAACCTGGATTTTCTTTACTATGGACTAGACTACTTGTTTCTTACTGCTCTTCAGGCTGTCTGAAGGATAATTTATCACTGTTCATATCACTTGTATATCAGGTGCTGAGCCCTCCCCTGCTTCTTTTTTATGATAAAAACGAACAAAGAAAAACAACTATTTTCTTTCCTAGATATAACTAACCCATTCTTTCAGTATCTCCTCCTGGATCATGTCAGCTTCTTCATTGTCTTCCTGGGACACACTCCAGATTGTCTGTCTTTTTTTTTTTTTCCTGGGACACCCTCCCGATTTTTTGTTTTTTTTTTTTTTTTTTTTTTTTTTGAAGAGGGGTCCCTAAAGCTGGAAGTAGTCCTCTGTCTGAAGATTTATGTGCACCAAATAAACTGAGTAATCACCTCCTGCATCTTATTTATGGCGTTCCTGTTCATTCATCTGAAAAGGAAACTTGCTTGGTTTTTTTCTTTGTTTCTTTTTTTTTTCTTTCTAGTGACAAATGACATACATTTGTGACCTGTTAGATCTTTTCCTCATCCCAAGATCCTCTATGTCATTTTGTTTCTTAGACAGTATGGTTTCTTCTGTGTTTGACATCTCTCTTAATAGGGTAGAACTTTCATTTTTAGTGTTTCTTTCCCCCATTTCTTCAATTTGTCAAGATCACTTCAAATTCCAACAGAGTGTTCATGTGTGTTACCATAAAAATGCTCTTAAAACAACTGAGGGAGACATGTTCCTCTGCACTGACATGGAGAAATGTGTGCATATTGGTTGGAGATTGCTGGTAATTCATTTTCTGAATGCTCCAGTTCTGTTTCAGTGAAAATGAAATAGGTTAAATTGTACCACTGCTGAAGTCATCAAAATTATCTGAAATGGGTGAGGCGTTCCCACAGGCTCAGTTAATCACATCACAGCTTGGGTAGTAGCTCTTCAAAGTGTTCCAACTTCAAAAAAGTTCTTAGACTGGGATAGATTAATGATGATTTTTCAAATCCATATTATGTGGTTAGAAATTACATTATTGTCCATTAAGGGTTTCCCTATCTTGGAAAAGGTATTACTACTCAATGCAAATGAAAATAAATGTTTTCATTCCAAATAATTTTCAGTGCCTCCAAGAATATGATGCCTTATAAAAATACAAGATAGAGCTGCCAAGTCAGGTAATTCATGGAGGTTTATTGTGGAGATTGTTGTGGATATTTTGGATTCAGAAAGATATAAACCATTGTTTTGGTAATTTCAATCCAGGAAAAGTAGCACAACTTTTATAGTTATTTTTGCATAAATTCTTAAACCTACATATATAAAGGTCTGGATTTTCAGAATTGCTGTATCTAAGAAATCTACTTTCAAATAACAGAAAGTTCAGCATTTTCTGAAAATAATGCCCTTTCACAGTTAGATACTAAAACTTACTAGTGATTTTGGAAAATGGAGGCCTAGGGAAACGTTAGTAGATTTTTTTCTTTAAAGGTAAGGTTTCTGGTAAAGTCAGCAGGTGTCCAGGGGATGTGGATGCCTGTTGCCTATTCAGTAAATGATTTTAAAATTACTTGTTCGTGTTTCTGAGCATTTTTTTTTCCTAGATAATTTTTTTCTAATTTGCTCTTTACTAATCAAGGTACTTCCTGTGAGACAAAACCAATGTGCTCGAGGATCATTACTAATAAATGTCTCCTTCTAGTGAATGTTCCTAGGATTAGCAGATCAGAAATCGGTAGTTTTCTGAGAAGGGGAAGCACAGCTCTCTTTAGCATTCATTATGCAGACAGTAAAGAAATACTCCTTTTATGTTAAAGTTTATACATTTTAAAGCTGGAAGAGAACAGTGTAATGAAATAGTTGACCACTGGCTATGGCAGCCATAAGACATCATTGAAATGGAAGCAAGATCCGTTATTGAAACAGAATCATTCACTTTAGAAAAGCATTCACACTGACTTCATGAATGATCTGGTTACAGACTGCACTGCAGTTAGTTCTGTGTGTGCCCAGGTACCAGTAGCCTTCATGCACTACTTACAGCATCGTTCATTTAACTTTTATTTTCACACGCCGACCTGTCCTGGCTCTGTGTCAGTTGAAGAGTCTGGTTCATCAGACTCGGATTAAGTTACCCTGTCACAGCAGGGTCAGCTTCTCTCCACTGCACATTCTTCCCATTCCTGTGTTGGAGCTGGCTGTGTGGGACTGCAATGTCCTAAGCCTTTTGAATCAGATGACCATCAGCACACACTCATTTCTTACCATTTCCTGGCATAGGTTTCAGTCAGCTGCTACCTGCACATGTGCCTCTGGTCTCTACATCACTGGCCAATTGCTTAATATACATCCTCTACCAGGGTTAATTTTCTGGGAACTCTACGATTATAGCTCAATTATTCTAAGCAAGTTGTAATACCACTTCCACACCTGACCTTTTCTCTGAATAATGTAGAAGAAATAAATCTTCTCATTCTCCTCCTTTGAAAGCCAAAAGAATCCCTTCCTCCTCTCAATGTGCTTTATCCTTTTTTTTAAACTTCTGGTCTCTCCCTTTTACTTCTCTTGTTTAAACTTTATTTGTGGACTCCTTTGCCAGTTGCTGGTTTTGAACAGAGTAGCAGCATGTGATTTCTTTCTTCTGTTTCTGGGGAAACTCTGAACTCCAGCCTGTCCACAGAAGTTGGAAGATACCATTTCATCAGGGTTCAGCTGTCCAATGTTCTCAAAAGTCTTCTCCTTGAGTGGAATTGTTGAGGTTAATAACTCTCTATTGTTAGCCATCTCTTGAAGTGTTGTTCTAAGGAATTGGAGGAGCAAGACTATTCCAAATATGAAGATGATTTGCAGTGTCTGTCACACACGCACACATGGAGCTGCCTTTGCCAAGAATTCCTACAATGAATGTGTATTGTCCTCAGAATTGTCACAGAACCCTCAGTTTCTCTCAAGCTACACAGGTCTCTCTTGTTCAATGTTTCATTGCAAAATACATTTTCTGATTGTTATTTCATGTACTTTACTTTGTGATGATCCCTGTGCCCCTGGTAAGTATGTCTGGTGTACACTTGGAACAACACCATCATCATACATGAATGGACATGCCAAAGCTAAATGTAGAGCCTGAAGAACTTCCCCAATGCTACTGCTACACTGTTTACCAACCCAAGCACATAATTGTTCACAGTATGGCATTGAAGCTAACGTTAAAATGATTATCTATCATGTCCCTCCAGTCTTTTTCAACACTCAGTGCTTCCCAGGATTGAGATTTCCCCACACAGTGTATACTCTTTGTTAGATGAATAATCTTGTGTTTGGTTGTCCTGGAAAAAATCGTTATTCACTTGTTTGTATGTGCTTTTGTTATAAGCAGGCAGTTAATTGATCCAGCACAGTCTGTAGCAGGGACCTGCATCTTTTCACTATTGATTAGCCCTTGAATCATTGCCTCTTGCAGATTGTATTGATAATTGCTTTGTGTGCTCCTTTATGTTATCAATTAGATAGCATAGCACTGTTGTGCAGTCCTCCCAGACACACACCCATTGAACAGAGCTCCCGTTTAACACTTCTGTCTTTAACATAAACCTCTGAGGTTGGTGATAACTCTGCTTGTTTGCTGTTAAGAGCAGGGACTGACTTCTGAACCACCTGATCAAAGCAACGTGGTTGACCAGCTCCATGGCTCAACCAGACCATAAACAACTTGTACATGTGCTGTGCTCTTTTCTCAGCCTTTTCTAACTAGGGGCATATGTCAACCCTGACCTACATGAGGAAATAGATTTTGTCCTGCTTCACTGTGTGCAACAAGCCATGTGCTCTGTACTGTCAGAAAGGACAGACAGACTTTGACTTGAATCTCTGGAGAACGTTCACCATCATTTGTATCTCTGCAAAGCTCTATTTCCTTGAAACCCTTGAGAGTGATGGTGAGAAAGGGTGATTCAGAATTCAGTGCTGCCCCTGATTTCGTAAAATGCCATAACTTGACTCCTTCATTCAGTTCTTGAAATTTTATCTAATTTGTAGAAAATTAGGTTTATCCATTATGATGGTGATAAGCAAATGTGACCTGTCTGTATTTATTAAAATAATCTATAGAAGAAGACAGAAGACATTCATGCATGGGAATGAATCTAGTGTGGCCTTATTGACAGCTGAAGTACTTTGAAAAATGAAATTTTCACCACATGTATCATAATGCTTTCAGCCATTTCAGTTTCGTCAGCAATTCTAGATCAGTGAAAACAGGCAAGAATGAAATTGGAAGTCATGAAGCTGCATAAAAGTCTTGGAAGAAAATCAAGTTAATTTTGGTTTGGACTAAGTATTATCCTCAAAATCTGAATTTTCTGAATTTCACTTTCCAGTGTGCACAATGTAAATTAATATAGGTTTAATATAGTACATAAGTGCATTAAAATCCTTAGTGTGGATGACTACGTAAATAATTCTGTTTCTGTTTTCTGTACTGTTTTCTCTGCATCAGGTCTATAAGAAAAAATACTTGACCATTTTTTGCCTCATTTTCCTGTGATTTCTTTTGTTATATAGAGTTTATCTAAGCTCTCTGACTTTGTTTCTGATCACAGGCCATAACTCACTGCGTTGTTGCTACGAACTCATTCATATTTCTGTTTGTCACCAAAAGTTTTCTTTAATTTCCAGGTTTGGCAAGAAATCCCGACCTGCAATGTATGATGCAACCCCCATTGCTTATGAAGATTACAGCCCAGATGACAAACCTTTGGTTACACTGATTAAGACAAAAGATTTGTAATCTAGTGTATCTTTTTTGGATTATTTTTCAAAAGGATGGGCTACTAACCTAATTTAAATATTTTTAAGAAGAAAGCATAAGTAATTTAAACCATTAGATGCTTCAGAATTTTCTGTAGAATATTTAAGAACCAATTTTCTGCAGCTTTTAGTTTGGAAAAATATTTTAAAACAGAATTTGTGAACTTCATGATTTACATTTTAATGTACCTTGAGCTATATAAACTATAAGCTTATGATAGTGTGTGCTTTTTTCTTGGTAGACACTATTTCTAAACCCAGATGAGTTTCTTGTGGTTGTTACAGAACAGAAGACAATAATTAATGAGGAGTTCTTTATGACATGTCAGTGCCAGCTTTCTCAGTAGAGGTAGGAAAAATGTGAAGCATAATATGATATATAATATATCCATTAATTAAAAAAGTCTAAAATGTTTGTGTTGTGAAAAAGAAACTAGTAAAAATTATTATTCCTGATCTGAATGAATTAGCTTTTGCCTTATTCCATGCATGGATAGATAACCTATTTCTCCATTATTTCCTGAAAGTTGCTAAAACATACTCTTGAGTTGATGTTTGACATTTTTGTAATAGTTATTCAGGCTAGGCCTTGTATAATAATTAAAGTGCCTCTTGAGGCAAAGTAAGGGCATGATCCTTTAACCATTGAAATCAGTGAGAGAACTTCCATTGACTTCACTGGGTATGGGATTGGATCCTACAATTGGACTGAATCTATATTTTTCTTTAAAGGTTAAAGTTTTTTATATTGTGAGTAAACTAAGCATATGGTTTGAGTTGTTTGTTTCCTAAAGGTTGTTGATGTACAGTATTGTTTCATGAAATATTGTGTATTTCTCATAGTGCTTCTTATTTAGGATCAGTATGGGGTTTTTGTGGCTGTATTTGATCGCTTATGGGCGTCTTAAATTCTTGCTTATTTCAGAAAATACTGAATAAACGTTAACCAGTGAAGATTGCAGCTGTTTCTTTGTTTTTCTTCATTTCAAACTGAAGTGTTGTCTATAAATTTGAAAGGACATGAGCATATGATGCACTATAAATAATGCCAAAAGATGACATTCCACCTGTTAATCTGAAAAGGGAAAAATGATTTGTATTTATTAAAATTATTTGTATCTCTAAAGTGAGACAAATGCAGCTCCAGGGTAAAGGCACAGTCCTGGATGGTGGATATGCAGGTTAGTAACACAGTTCTGCGTTTGAATTACAGAAATGCCAAATGCTCCTCAGAAATCCAGAATACTTTTCCTGACTTCCTGTATCTGCTACCATGGGCTTTCAACAATAGTGGTCCAAGACAATAATTATTAAAAAGAGGACTGAGCTCAGATCCAAGTTTAAACTTGAATTAATTCTTCAGGCATGGTTTTCTATGACAGAGGTTGTGAATTTGCATCTGGTGGCTATCAGATGAGATTTTTCATTGGTACAGTTTTTTGCTGTACCAATATATTGAAACTTTTGTTTACTGTGACTTCTAGGAATGTTTTGAGAATGCTTAAGAAAGAAAATTCAAGAGCAAGCTATACCCTGTACCATTTTTGGTAACTTAAAAAGAAAAGCAAATTGTTGTTGTAATTTATTTGTTAATCAGAGGAAGGGAAATACTCGTTCTTCAGAATTTTTGGCCTTTTCAGTCGGTAAAATATTGGCTTGCAAATCTATATAAAGTAGGGAAACAAGCTACTCTGTTATTCTAGGGAACATACATATTCATGGTCCATATTTTACAACAGAGATGTTGCAATGAGCAGCAGCCTTTCTGCATACAAATCACACCTTGGTAGCGATTCTTGACCAGCCTATATTTCTCTCAATTGACTGACCTGAAAGATAAGTAATTTGTGAGGAGCTATTTTCCTGTCAGCTTGCAGCCTCTAGCTTCTGTAAATCATCCTGTGCATCCTGTGAATTGTATTCTGAAAATTACTTTGTCTCCTTCCAATTTATTTTATTGAACTCTGATGGCATGTCATGCATGCACTTGTGAGATATTTGTGAGGCACTGCACTGCCTGCCAGGTGGAGCTGCCCAAAGACCTGGAGGGAACAAACCCATCTTGTGTTTGTATCCCAACTCTGAATCTTCAAGAACAAGTAGGTTACTGTCTTTATACACCAGATCGTGTCCTGAGGACAAACATGAGTGTGGACAAGGGACACTGGTCATTTCATATCCTTTTCCCCAACCGTACGAGGTTTGTTCTGTACAGGAAGCAAATACAAATGTGTAGCAAATACCACTCACTGTTAATATACTACACGTTTTTGGGAGGTTTTTTTGTCTTTTTTTTTCTGTAAATCATCCAGTTGCAGAAAGGGGTGATTGTATGTGGTCTTCCCCTAGCAATGGGCCAACAGCCTCCAGCTCCTCCTGGACAAGCTAGGGACAAGTCTCTGGGCTTGTCATTAACCTCCAGTACTTGTGCACTCTCCAAGTTTGGTTATTTTTTCATCCTCTTCCATCTGGAAATTGGAAAACGTCCTCGAGTGTTTTTTCCCCAGAAGCATGCATATGTATTCTTACTTGTTTCTCAGGATGGTGTGAATCTTGCCTTTACAGCTCAGAGTTGTGATACATGTGCTAACAGGAAAATGTCATCATTTACGTGGATTCTGGATAGAGTCAGTCCAAAATGATGAAGACAGTGACCCTATCCATGTGGTTGGGCTAACTGCAGTATGGCACAGATACAAGGCCTGAGGGAACAGTTGAGCACAACAGCTAAAAAACACATGTTGACTAAAACCATACAAATTACACCCATTAAAACCTGCAGATGTAAACCTAACTTTAGCTGAGAAAAATTAGACTGTTGGCACAGCTTCATCCTCTCTTTGTGTCTTGTCTCTGGGAGGTGCTTTGGGAACCTGCATTCCCTCCTGTGTGGGCTCCAGGGGTGACATCCTGCCGAACCCTCGGGTGAGAAGCCCCAGTCCCACATCAGAGCCAGTGTTCAGTAACAGATGTTTCACTTGGAAGAAGCTGGCTCTCAATCCTTCCTAACTCCAACACCCTTCATCCTCAGGGACACGGTGAGAAATGAAGTTGTTGAGGGATGCAGGTAGCTCGAGAAGGTCACCACACCAGCCAGGCCTGCTGTGTCCCCAGCACACACTCACTGCAGGGGCTGTGCCGTGGGGTGCTCTCTGGGGTGAGGGGCCCGGCCTGTCTGCAGCTGAGTGCAGACCATCCACCCACCCTCGGGATCCGAGAGCCCCGCTGTGTCCCTGTGCCAGGCATGGGGAGCACATGGCAGCAGCAGCCCTGCCACGAGTCGCTCTGGGGCACTGCCAGCCCCATCCTTCACCTGGGGGAGCAGGCAGAGGATGAAAGGCCTGGAGATGCGGTCCTGGCCTGGCTGAGCCTGCGGGAACTCTCTTTTCAGCTCTCTAATCCTGTTCCTGTTAGTATATTCAACAATGGGCTCGGAGGGACACTCCCGGCCAGGGCTGGGATGTGGGGAAGGCATGTGTGGTTGGTGAGAGGTTGCAAGGAGACCTGAGGCACCTCCTGCCCTGAATAATCCTGTGCATTGTCAGTCAGGGCTGGGTAAAACCCTGTACCAAACCCATCAACCTGATTTTGCTGCTCTCCCTCCACTGCAAATGTGGCCAAATGCTACACTGGTGTGAGGGGAATGAGAGCTGAAAAGAGACTTCAGCTCAGTAAAGTGCATCCTCAAACAGCGAAAGTCTCTATGTGGTTAATCCCTTTGAAAACAATGGGATTTTAAAAACAATGTGTGTGATGTTTTGGGGGAAAGTGGCTTGGTGTCCCTGTGCATCTAAAAATATAAAGGATCTGACCATAGGAGTAAACATTGCTTGTTTTAGTGAAGTCTTGTGTCGTGAAACTTCAGTCACAGAACTGATGTTTTCATCTTGTCTCAGCCTAATTTCTGGAAACAGCATGGCTTTTCTCCAGCAGGGCTTTGATGAGAAGTGCCTGAGCAGTTATGACATTCCTGAAGATGTGTAGTTTCTTCTCTGATAGCAATAGACACCTGATGAGGAATAAACTCAACACCTCTGAATATTATTCTCTGTGTGAATGGCTGAGAGGAATTGAAGAGCCACTCCTCACTTGTGTTGCCAGAGGGAACTTCTTTTCCCCTCCATGTGGCTAAATCTGTGTCCAAAATTTCTCTGAGATTCCCTTCTCATGTTGCACACAACCACCCAGCTTTTGCAGAGTAGACAGGCACATTGCATCAGACAGATGCAAACCCAGCCCATCCTCCCTTTGGATGCCTCCAGCCTGGTTTCTCTGGGAGGTATTTGCTGCGTGATCAGCTTTGGGAACCTTTTTTTTCACTACTGCCATGTTTTTGAGGTTCATGTGCTGCTCAGTACAGCTGGGCTGAAATTGCTGTTGGTATGGTACTCTGCTCTTGTATTCCTGACCTCACCGGCGGTGCAGAAGTACAGTCCTCCCATGGATCATGGAGGGCAGCTGAAAGCCAGATTAATTCAGGGAAGAGTTTAGTCTCTCATGCTATTTGCTGCTATGAATAGTTAAAATAATGACTGTATTATCAAGAGCTAATGAGTTCAGACATGTTCCCAACATAAAAAATGGGGGTCAGGGCAGTCCAGTGTGTGCTTAAACCTTCTCTTCAAACCTGCTGAGAGACATGTGCACTGGCTTACAGCTTTCAGGCACTCTTTATTTTATAACAAAATATAAACAAAATTCTTGTTTAAAATATGTTTTCTCTCTCAGCATCCATTACCCTTAGGAAATGTTCTGCATGAGCAGGGGAGCAGTGAGAGAAGGGCAAAGCACAGAGCTGGTGCCAAACGAGAGATATGGAGCTGATCTGCTCTATCTCCTCCCTGCAAGTTTGTCTTCTGTCCCTTGAGACTTTGGCTGAGCATCGGCCAAAACACTGTACTTGTGTGGGGTCAGGAGGGATGGCATAAGGCAAATTTGAGACACTTCTATGTCCATCTTAAACGTCTCATCAGGGAGATGAGAGCAGCCAGAGTCTGACATCTGAGCAATCAGATACTGCTGCTACCTGAGAATGCTGGAGATTGTTACAAAGACAGGCAGAGTGTGATGTGCTCTCAGCTCCTCCTCAGTCTGATCTGCTGGTCACTGGAGAGGTGTCCCTCAGAAATCCTCTTCATGCTTCTTGACTCTCTGCTGTTTGCACTAGAGCTGATGCCTCTGGTGCAACTTCTGTGCTGCAGAATCCCCTCTGCAGGACCCAGCATCTGAACCCTTTATATCCTTTCCCCCCTCATATTTTGGAATGGCTCCAAATAGGTGAAGGTGATTCCTTCCAACAGGATGTGGGGTCAACCAGTGAAAACAAACAAAACTTCAAAGCAGTTATGCCACATCCAGCTTCATCTGGGCTCAGCTGTCTTCTTTTCTTCTACAGTGCAAAATGGATAACAAATATGCCCTCTCTGGAAAAGTCAAATTTCTTTGTTATTATGAATTCCAGTTCCAAATCTTCCTTTTAAGAAGTTTATGATAAGATGATTATTGTAAATAAGCTTTCCCTTTAGCAAAGAATAAATCATCAAATAGGCTTTGTTTGGTGAGATCTTTGGCAAAGGAATGTAAATAAATAAGCTAACTGAATAAACTTCTTTATCTGATGTGCTGAGCAGAAAAGGCAGCAAAGTTAATCATTTAGGAAAACAAGCTGGTCTGCTGTGCTTTCTTCAATAACAGACCAGTGTAAGGGAAACAATCTGCTCTATCTCTGCTGACCCTGGACTTTTTGCTAGCATCCCACAGACCAGGAGAGATCCTGTTTATCACTATGGCAGCAATGCTATCTTGTCAAGGAGATGTCCTTCAGTCTAAATTTTTGATGTGTTTCTTTTCCTGTGGACTGCTCTACTTCCTGTCAGAGGTAGCTCCTTGCAACAGAACAGAGATCTCTTATGAAGTCAGCTGTGGCTTCTCTTCCGTCTCCTGGGAGTAGAACACACATGGACAATAATCTGAATCTGCAATGTCTTAAACTTTGGACTCCATTCAGGTTTCCATTTGAGAAAGTTTGCATGTGACTCTACATGGATCTCAGTCCAACACCACTCAAGGAAATGAGTGTGACTGTTCCAATTTTCACCATGGTTTTTTATTGACTTATGGATTTGAAGTAATCTGAAGTAAATCTGCCTGGAATCTGAGCCTATAAGCCAGATACAAGATGCACAAGGTAACAAAAATGCGTGTAGCTTCTGTGGAAAAAGCAAACAGCCTAATGCAATTGAGATTATTTTGGCATGCAGGAGCTGCATTAGCAATTCGTTTGTGAGCAGAATACTTTGTGCTCACCCCCATTCGTAATGGTGGGATATGTGATCACTGCTGGTGCAATTTGGTCTCCTAGAAGCTTATTTTCTATATTGTATTGGGACAGAGAGAGCACAAACAATAGGCTCCAGTTATGATTCTTTCTCCCTGGGAACAGAGAAATACATGGGTAGGTTACAGAGAGCAGAAAGCAGCATCAGCTGGCTGAGAAGGGTGTTTGTAGATCCCTGTGTATGGCATTGATATTTATTCTACAGATCAGTCTGTGGTTGTTTGATTTGCTATGTTGCATCTGTCATGCGAAGAAGGCAACCAGCCAGTAAGTGTCATGATGAAGAGTAATTTATTTCAAGGATTTTGTACCTAAAATGTGCTGTCCACAAGGTCTTATTTGTGGTCTGTACATGACACCAGTTCCTCCTATTAATTTAATTTGAACATTTATTTCATTTCAAAAATGCCTTTGTATGGCATTTGCTAGAAAGGTCTGTCAAAACAAAGCTGACAGAATGCCAAATAACTAAGGACAGATCTGCTTTCCCATGTGCCTATTATGCCATTTCACTTCCATCTTGCCATGAATTTGGACTTGAGATTGTTCTACACATAACAGATGATGACCAGTTATTTTTATCTCCAGTACTCATCATGTTGCTCCCCTCTTTCCCTGTGCTCGGTGTTGTCTGCGTGTGATAAGGACAAAGACAGGAGGAGATTCTTAGAGCACTGACTTAGGTGTGGAGTTTATCAGTTTTCCTCTGTCTTTCATTCATTTCATTTCCATGGAGAGAATATTTTACAATTCCATGGAGATGCCTTAATCCCTGAGAGCTTTGAAGGGTTATTTTACTTTAATGCATGCAAGATTTAAAATAAGGTAGTAACCCAGCAGTATTGACAGACTTGTCAGGTTTAAATCAAAATGTCTCACAGCTGTGATTTACTTAGTGATATATGTTACTTAATTTTGGAAGATTTCATTTGGAATACATTATTCAATGGTTTAGATTATTGAATGGTAAATAGGGTGATGCTTTGATAACATTTTAGAGTTTCATGCAACGAACTACAAAATTTCTGTAAAAACTGGTTAATACTATCTAATTTTCCCTCACTTTAGGGGATTTCTATCTGCAGAGAAAACCAAAATTCCCAACAAAACTACTACCCTTCCCTGGCATTATGGCTGGCACTATCCATGTTTTTCCAACTGTTTTTCGAGGAGCTCTGATTTTGCATAAGCAATAAAGTCAACTTCTCTTTCCCCATAAGGCAGTACCTCTCAAGAAGGGCAGAATTTGTGGACAGAGAAATATCAGACTTCAAATTAACAGTTAAATGTGCTCTTCATTCAAAAGCAACTCAGCCTTGAGATTTCTGAGAATTCATTGTGTCTCTCTTTTTTGTTTGTGTTGTCTCTGACTTACATCCCTCTTCCTCAAACTCCAGTGTCAAGGGTGATTTATGAGTGCAATTTTCTGTGTAATATTATGTAGCAGTAGTTGGCAAATCTTTTCCCTCAGCAAGGGGATGTATTCTTCTTTGTTAGACACCAAAGAGGCACACAACCCTTGAATTTCTTTAAAAAGACAATTCTTTTTGAAAGGACAAAGGCAAATCCCATCTCATAATAATTCATCTTGTAATTATAGATATTTTACACGTATAAAAACTGCTCTGGCCATGTGGCATTGACATTGCATGTGATGGATCCACTGGGAGTCCCTCTGACTGTCTCAGGTGCAGCTCTGTAACCAATCTCTTGCTCTTGGCTTGAAATAAGCTTTGCACGGTGCTGAGCAAAGCCTGGGAGTCCAGCTGCACTGCTGTGCTGGGCACTGCTTGTGATGGAATTTAGGCATGAGCTTAATGAAAGACTTTGGAGGTTTGTTAACTTTCTGTTACGTATTTTTGCCTCTCCTAGGGTTGAAGTATTTTTACATTTATAGAGCTCTTTGAGTTTCAAGACTTGGTAAAATCTTGTGTGAAATGTTCATGGCATCAGCCTTATACTTTCAATGAGGGCTCTACATTCACTCTGGTTCCCAAAAACTTAGAAAGGACCCAAGTCCACTAAATTATTGTACACAAGAGGGTGATTCTCGTGCTTTTCTGGATGATTTGTAAATCTCTATTTACAACCTTTATGGGTATTTGCCAGAAAATCAGTTCACATCCACCCAGCAACACATGTTAAAATTCTTCCCAGTAATGAGTGCAGTGCCCAGGTTAGGGACAAAGAGGGCAGCCCTTCCCAGCTTACCTGTCTGCCTTTTCTTAGTTGGGACTGTGGTGAATTGAAGTATGGTTTCATCCTTGAACTCCGCTCTGTTTCCTGTCTCACACATTTTATAGTCTATGACCACTGCAGAACAGGGAATATGTGTCCCTTGTCCTACAGTGGTCTTGGGTTTCTGCACCTTTATGTGCTTGGCCATACTCAGCCATTAGGGTTTTACTGGTACCAGTTATTGGCTGTGGGCGACAGTGAGTGCATTAAACAAAGGACACCAGTGCTGTTGCACACTCTGCCATGAATATCGCAGCAGTGTAATGTGAAAATTACCTGGGTTCATCTCTTAAACAATGTTTGTGTGCACAGTTGCTCCCAGGAGAATTTGGATTGTTGCAGCGGCGCGCTACATTCCCATGCACAAGTGGGGGAAGGAGAAACGTGTCCTGGATTGCCACACAGCTGACCAGTCTCCCTAAGCCTATGAATAACTGCTGGGGACGTGTCACTGAAATAGGAAGTGTGGCTTCTGGTAACTTCCTATTTTAATGGATAAACTGGGTAGCTGGAATGGTGAAATCCAGATGACAGATTGCCAAATCTTCTTCTTGCTATAATGATGCTCTGCAAACAAAAGTTTTGATTTGAGACTGTCAAAAGTCTCTTCTCTTAGTGAATTTTCTTATTCTGAGGGAATATCCAGTGCATATAAAGTTGCCCACAGTATTCTTTATCATTTATCATTCTTCATTCATTTTTATAATTTCATTCTCTTCAGTGCTCACTCTAAAAACAGCTTGTCTGTATAGACATGATTTTTATGTTGTTAAAAATCAGAAGTAATTTGAATTAAATTCACTGAATCACACCCGTGCAACTCAGAAAAGTGTCATGATCAGGAGCTATGCAGATGCCATGGATTCAGCTTAGTGTAAAACTGGTGTAAGGGTCATCAGGATCTCTGTAGAGACTTGTGGAGGTACATATTTCTTTTTGTCACAGACAAATAAATATTTAATAATCATTAGGGGTAACTAACAAGGACAATACAGTCAAAGGTGCACAAGGTTGACAGGGGTCTTAACAGGTCTTGTTTCAAGTTTTTCTGGACTAGGAGAGAACAAATGTGTAAGCATCTGGCACGTGTCAACCCAAAGATTTTCTGGCCTTCATTTTCTGCTGCTTACAAGATTAATTGGTGCATTAAGAGCTGGACTTGAGCTTCTTTAGGTTTGTTAATGCAAGATTTTCTGTTGGAGGCTGCCTGGGAAATATCACTGTCCCTGCAAGGAGGTGTCTGGCCAGCAGCTGTGTCAGTGGTGACGTGGTGAGAGCATTCCCTGGGGAGGTGACGACCAATCCTCCAGTCCCATGTCCCTGTCCTTTCCTCTGCCCCGCGTGTCATCACTGCCCCCACACCCCTGGGTACTTTGCCTTCCGCAGGCTCTGAGCCCCGGGTTTTTCCCCTTGTGCATCCTCACTGCCTCTCTGCTCAGTCCCGCTCCCTCTCCGGGCATCCTGCCCTTGGGGCCCCTGTGCCCCAGGCTGCGCCCCCTCACCGGGCACCACAGCTGGACACCGGGCACTGCCAGAATTTCTCCCCGAGCCCGCCCTGCCTCTCCCCCCTCCCCACGCCCGGGTGGCTGCAGTGTCTCGCCTGGGGGCTGGTGGCCGCACGCGTCCCTCCTGCTCTCTGCAGACGCTTTTCTCGCCGCCTGTGCGGCCCAGATTCCATGGCCCGAATTCCCCCCGCTGGCACGAGGCCGCCAGGGCACGGAGCCCGGAGGCCGCGGCCCCGCGGCTCGGCCGCTGCCAGCGCCCACAGACTCGGCCTTTCTTCCCCGAGGCTGGCAGGGGAAAAGCGGGCATGGTGGCGCTGACCCGAGCGGCTCGGCATCTCCAAAGGATCAGCTGTGTTTGCTGGGAGGCTGACAGCCCTTCTTCCCTCGTTCTCCCGGGCTCCTGCGGGGGCAACGGAGGGGCTGCCTGGCAGAGGTGATGGGAATATTAAGAATAAAACTTGCTCGCCCTTTCAGTATTGTATATTTTGTGCTTCACAGAAGTGATGTGCCCTTTTAAATGTATGCAAGGCCTTTGCAGCCGCCTTCTTTCTGCGCTTGATGAACTGCCATGGCTTTGGTGCTTTATTTTCACTGCTGCTGTGAGCAGGACCGGTACAGCGCCAACATGAAGGAAAAGTAAGACCAAATATCTGCCTTTCTAAAGATGAGACCTCTAGAGGTGAGAAGAAAAAAGGGACATCACATAAATATGGCCAAATAGGTCACTACCTATGCATTTCATGCTTTTATTTAGTCCAGCCACCTCCAAAATTGAACTTACTTTCAGAAGAGGAAGAGAAGTAGCTGTCCTGGTACTTGGGGAAGGTGGTGGGGTAGTTACAGCTGAAGAGGGAATCAGAAACACAGCCTCTTCTGGCTCCAGCACAGGTAATTAAAGACACCTGGTCACTATGGGAACGCCAGCAAGAGCTTCCCTAACAAATTGGAAATCAGGACCTCATTATCCCTGGCTGGGTGGGAGAATATGGCATATCCAAACCTGAATTATCTCCCTTGACTGGGATACTTACTGCTGCCTCAATTTCACAAATCATTAACACCACATTGCTTCAGGTTATGGCATCTCCTGATGCCATTTAAAAATACCTGTGCAGGGGATGTGAGGCAGATGCATTGTGAGCAGAAGTGCCCTCAGCTGAACCACCTTTGGTGGAGCTGCACTCCCATGTCTGCATAATCATCTCAATGCACCTACACAACCAGAATGAAAATGATTACTTAAATAACATTAGGGATTATACAGTAAGCAGGGATGTAAATAAATTTCCCTTTCAAATTACCAAAACGCAATGCTGAAAGGAAATCAAGGGCCTTTGAAGATAACGTGGTCTGCATCTGGCCAGTATTTTAATGAAGCATTCTTACTGTTGAATTGCTGCTAGTTTAACCTTGACCATGCCTGAGGAGATCCCAGGTAAGGAATCAGAGCCAGACCTTTAGATGCTGCTGTTCCCAGCAGCAAAGGGGCTGTATCTGTCACTACATGTACACTGAAGTGGCTTCTCAATAGCCTCTGAACTCTGCAAATGACTGAGTCCCCTCAAAACCCAGGTTTCTGCTGCCAGTGTTTGCAAACTGCCAGTGCTCTGATGCTGCTCCTGGCCACCCTTGCCTGCATCCCATGGCTGGCTGTGGTGCTGGAGCCCCAGCCTGACTGTGTCCGCCCCAGGTAATGCCCTCGCTGCAGCTCCCCCATGTCCAAAGTGTGCAACCTGCCACGGGAACTGGAAACCTCTACCTTGGGTGTTCCCTCTGCCATATTTATATGACATAAAGTTGAGATCATGCTGTCCCAGCTAGCTTTGTCATCTGCATGAAATGAAGTTCTACATAAAAATACATTTATGGTTACCTGTAATGTTAGAATGTAATAGTTGTCAAAGAAAACAATTTGGATTACTTGGATAGTGTATTTTGGGTTGCTTAGGCACTAAGCACTTTTTCAGAGAGAGATTGGAAAGCTCAGACGATGTGTCTGGTGTCCATCTATGCAGGGAAGCTGCATTTGCTTCAAGTGATTTGATGAAGTGTTTAAGAGTAACAAGTGTATTAAGATTTTGGAAGTATGCTATTAATTACAGCACTTTACAGAACATCAAATTTGTTAATTAGGCAAACTTACTCTACAAAAGCAAATCCAAGGTAACCTGAATTAATAATAAAAAAAAGAGATGTGTTTAATGATTTCTGTATGCTTTGTAAACTTGCATAATCAAAAAGAGGATCTTGGAAACAGGACTTGCGAAGTCTGCAAAATATTTGGTGAAGCAGCATTTAAATAACTGAATGACTCTTCTCGTCGTGTTTCAGTGAGAAATAATAGTGCTCCTACAGCTAAATGGAACTTTTGAAGTCAAGTAATTCAATGGGATCATCAACTGGACAAGTTTAGTTGTTTAAAAAGGCAATGCTATAGTTAAAAACCAAAGTTTATTTTTGTTTTCAAATGCAGAGGAGCTATGTTGCTATAAAGACCTTACATTAGGGGATGAGATGGTGCAAAAGGAAGACAAACTCAATGACTAGAAGCCACTAAAAGAGATAAAATATCCTGGAGTCACTGGAAATGCTTCAGATTTACTGTGAATAGAAATGAAATTTGTCTTATTGCATCCAATACTCCCTTTTGAAATGCAAGATCTCCCCTGGCTCCAGTATTTCTGTCCTGTGAGCACTGAAATGAAGGAGACTGAGAGAAGTGGGACCAACCTGTGTAATGTATTGCAGTCTTCAGAAAGAATTGTCTTAACTCATTTTGAGAAGAGAAACTCCACAATTTGGCACACTAAAAGGAAAATTAATAGAAAAAAACCCCCTGTATCTTCTTACAGGCACATTCTGGAACACAGTACATCCTGGAAATAGGAATTTACGCTATTTATTTAAGCAAAAGATCTCTGACTGGCTTGGAGCAGGACCTTACCTAATGTGGAACAGCTTAAATACCAAATAAAAAATGATGCTTGGATTAAAATATTAGAAAGTCTAGGTAGAAATGACCTCATCTTAGTGAGATTGTGACATGAACTCACCCAAGTTTAATGAATCACTTCCTGAGCTGGGCTCTGGCTGGTGCCTGACTACCCCAGCAGCACCTGGCCCAGCTGAAAACTGAGTTTCCTGCAGAGGTGTTGTGGGGCACGTCCAAAAGGGCAAAACAGCTGGATTTCCTGAGACAGCCCCATGGTGCTGAGCACACCTGGAGACTAAACAAACATGAGCAGAAAGGCTCAATATCTCTCTCGTCCCCACAGTGCCACTTGCTGCCTTGGTGAGGGGTAAGGCTTGGGAAGGATGCTGGTGGGGCTCAGGGGCTCACAGATGGCTTTTTAATCAACCAGCTGGGTTTCAAAAATTTGCCACTGAGCTGCTCCTCCCCATGTGTGAGCATATTCCTACCTTCCTCTCATACAACTAAAGCCTGAAGCCTACAGCATTCATTTCCTCTTGTTTTCATACCCTTTTGGAAATTAAGTGATTCGTTTGTTCTCATAGCATGCCACCCATTTCGTAGCAAATGCAGATTTCCCTCCCCAATTGTTTTAGTTTGTATAAAAGTCGTGTAAACTAAGAGAGAAACGGCCTCCAGCCCCAGGGTTGGTCTCCTCCTGCTAATTGCAGATCCTGAACTTCCTTTGTGTGCCCTGCTGCTGACAGGGTTGTGCCAGCTCCCAGCTGGTTCAGGAAATGATGGCGGGTGGATTGACCCATACGGGAAGGATCGATGAAACTGCTCCAGAATTCACTGGAGGAAGAGTGAGGCTTTTAGAAAGGGCTCTTGTGCAGGAGTGTAGGCACCAGTTGGAAGAAACAACAGTGTGACAGGGACATGGGGTCTGGAAAGAGCTCTGGTGGGCATCTCAGCCAAGAGCTGATGCAGAATTAGTGCTTCCCTTCCTGGAGAGAGGTGGGTGATGCATCAGTAAATGGAGCTGCAACACTTGAATCGCTTTAATTAGGCCATCACTGACCAGGGATGTACTGGTGGAGCCTTTTCAGAAACAATCTAAAAGTTCATGTGTATTGAGGCCTTGCTCTGATCACATCCAGCCTCGCCTGGATCCTGCAATGTGTCTCAAGATGTTGGTCCTCGAGACAGATCCGGTGGCAGAGCTGCCCTGACAAAGGTCATGGTTTGTCCACAGGTGAGCCTGATGCCTGTTTTCTTAAGAAGATTCCCTTCAGTATTGCTTTTCCTTGCTATTTAAAAGACTGACACTGAAAGGATACCCCGTGTCCCTGGGGTCACACACCCACAATGCGCTGGAGCCTGGCTTGCAGGGTGCGGGATGCGGTGGTCAATGCTCGGGACAAGTATGAGACGGGCTCCAGGTTTTTAACAAATCCTCCTGCATCCAAGCATGAGGCACTGCCCAGGCAGCTTCAGGTGAGCAGGGAGGGCCAGGGGCAGCTTTTGTGTCTGGAAAAAATGTTCCTTGGTGCAGCTTTGGAACCTGCGGAGACTTTACATTTTTGTGGCATTTCTGGCCTCCACAGGGAAGAGCAGTGCCTGCAGACCTCTACACAGTGTGTGTGTCTGTCCTTGTGAGTGCCGGGGCACAGCTGGGATGCCCGACACTGTGAAACAGCTGGATGTGGCCTTGATGCTGGTTTGGTGCTGGCCCCTCGGGGGACCACCCTGGCACTGCTCGGCCAGGGGGGATCCTGCCCTCAGCTGGTGCCTCCCTGTGCTCCATGACCCTGCACTGCCAGCAGCAGCGGCCTTACAGAGAGCCATGACGCGTCCTACGTGCTTGGCAGCAGCTTGAACCACCTGCAGAACAGGAGGAAAAAGTTTCAGCTGCGGTGAGGCAAGCGTCCCCTGGGGAAGGCGCCAGCGGGGAGGCTGGCACCGCTGCCCGAGAGCGCCGTGCGGGGCCGGGACACGCCGGGCTGCGCCGGCAGCTGGGGGGAGGCGCTATCCCGGTACCCGTAGGTGTCCAGGTGGGATGTTTGCCGTGCCCGGGGGATGGATGCTGTGCCCAGGTGGGATGGGTGCCGTGCCCGGGGGATGCCGTGCCCGGGGGATAGATGTCGTGCCCAGGTGGCATGGGTGCCGTGCCCGGGGGATGGATGTCGTGCCCAGGTGGGATGGGCGCCGTGCCCGCGGGATGCCGTGCCCGGGGGCCGGCGCTGCCGGGCGGGTCCGCGCGTGGCCCCCACGCGTGGGCGGGACGGGGCGGGGCGGGGCGGG
>VWZW01007540.1:267618-390549 GCA_013397115.1 Edolisoma coerulescens
TGCGGGCGGCGGCGGGGCTCGGCGGGGGACGCGCCGCTCAGGGGCTTCTCCGTCGCCCCCGCGGGTGAGGGGCGCCCCTGGCCCGGCCCCGCCTGACCCGCGGCAGCGGGAGGGTCCCTCGGAGCGGCGCGCGGGGGATGCGGATCCCGTGGGAGTCCTTTGCCACCCCCACACCCAGAGGTCGGGATGTGTCAGGGTCACCGGGGTCCCCCCTTGCCGCACCCTCCGGCGCTCGGGTGTGCCGTGCCGGCTCTGCCGTTGTTCGTGTGGCTTGTGCGCGTTGCATAGTCCGGGGTAACCCGAGACAGGCAGAGAGCGAGATGAAATAAAACTCAGTTTGTAGTTCCACTGTGTCGGTTTCGTGTAGTTTTCCAGAGCAAGTGTCTAGTGAGAGAGAATTGGACATCTTAAATAAGAATCAATGGGCACAGCAGATGACAAGAAAAGGTTATTACTACTTTTGCAGTTCAGATTGAGAATTTGCTTTGATATCATCAAGCAGAAAATTCAGCGGTTTGATTGGAGTTGATAGTAGAGCCAAGCTGAGAGATCCATGAGCTTTAATCTTCACCAGCCAGTAATGGGAATAATTCCTGGTCTGAAAAAGATGTACTTTTCTCTACAATAAGAAGCTTGATTTTTAGTGGATAGGAGTGACGTACCACATAGACAGTTGATGGATTCCAGGGTAAAACTATGTGCGTGTATTATTAGTTACTTCTTTCTCTGTGTTAGTCAGAAGCCTCTCTGCTAAGCACAGGTGGCAGGATGCCCTGTGTGAAGGAGTTCATGGTCTTGGGCGCTGTGGAGGCAGGGGTGTTCCCCGGGGAGATGCTGCTGCAGGGGTCACACCGCAGGTGAGGCTGCACCCAGCGGCTGGTGACAAAGGAGAAGGTGAGGGAAGGGAAGGAGAAAGGGAAAGCCGAGGTTAGTAATGTTGTGCTGGTCTGGATTGTACAGAATGGCTTTGTGTCCCCTTTGTGGAATTAGGGAGGTGTTAAAATAACAGGGTACTATTATGACAAATATCTGATACTGCCTACAAGAGCATGCAAGGCTAAAGAGAACCAAATGCTTGTGTTTTGTAGAATAAGCTTGTGAGTGTAACCTTGTTTAGCCTTGTGTAGCTGTGTCCTGTGCACTGTTAGGGGTCTGGCCCTAGGGAGAGGGTGGGAATGGCTGTGTGCTGTGGGGAACCAGGGCTGCCTGGCAGGGGGATGGTTACTGGGCCTCTCACTTGCCTGTTGCAGCAGAACCCAAGCCTGTAGTGAGGGGAGCCTGTTCTTGAAGGGGACCCACAAGCACCTAAGTTCTCAGCAGTGGCCACTAACTGTGCAAACCTACTGTTGATTGCTTCTGACAGGAGTCTCCAAGCATCCTGAGCTGATCGGAATGCTGAGCGCCTGTAAATGCCCTTTTTGCCAACAGGAGTTTCTGGGGAAGTACATGAATTGCCGTAGATGCTCTATAAAGTAAAGAAATCAGCAGGATCCAAAATTGCAGAAACAAGTGATGCTTTGGACTTGTGCCAGCTCCTGAAATGGGAAGAAAGGAAAAGTCTTCTTGCAAAAGTCACAAGAAGCCCATAATAATTCTGTGTTCACAGAAGGGGTTAAATAACAATATAGTGAATTGTGGACAAAATGAGTGCAGTGAGGGGAAGGATGCTGGGGTAGCTAGGATGAGAACCTGTAACTGAAAACTTAATCCTAATCCATATACATATGAGTTAGAGTTATATGGGCAATTGACTTTCTGATATCTCCAACCCCTCCGTAATTTTTTTCTCCAAAAGACCCTTGAAGCCTGGTCCTTTCAAATAGTCTGATCTCCCCTTGACATGTTGTGAATGACCAGCCTGTCCAGAACTGCTGGCATTGCTGCCTGGCCCCCCGAGGAGAGCTTGTGCAAGGTATAAATGCATCTTTTTTCCTTTCTTCCTCCCCTTCAACATCTTAATTTAGTTTCAGGTGTCCCATGCTGCCCTCTTTGTCCCAGGTTCCCTCTCTCCTGGCACATAGCTGCTATGAAACAAATGTTGGTGCAATGGGGGTGTTGAAGGGGGGCCCTCCGCTTATCTCTGGCATCACAAGCTCTCTCCCTGGCTGACAAGCAGTGTTGTGGGGGCACTGGGTGTGGGATTTTGGTTGTAGCAGGCTGGTATGTGGTCACTGGGTAGAACAGATGACGTCTTATGGTCTCTATTAATGTATTGTGGGATTACAGGTAATGCCAAGTCACTACTGTAAGATATTTGGGGGATGCATAAGGGCAGATGCAGCCCTGTCTTTTACATCAGGCTGATGTATGGGTGCAGAAAGTGTGGAGCTGGCCCAGCTTTCTTGATGTTCTAATGTGTGCACGGTATGTGGCTTAGTATTGACCCAGATATATCTTGTGTCAATACCCAGCTGTGGTGAAGTGCAGGTCTGTTGTTAGTCTGTGGTGTAGCTCTGTACTAAGTAAAATGGCAAAGAAAATATTTTTATCTCTCAGAATATTTCTTTTGGCCTTGTTCAGTAAGGGAAAGTATGAACTGCCTTTGGAAGTGGATGCTTGTTGGTACGGGTCAGTCCTACCCTCAGTGCTAAGGCAATGTGTATGTTTAGCTTAAATGGCAGCGACCATCGTGGTGTGAAGGCTGCTGTCACGTTCTGACAACGTGTGCCATGGTCCTCTATTGCTCACGGGCCTCCTTTCCCAGTCCCACGCAATGGATGACAAGACTGCACATTCCTGGTCTGTTGCTGTTCATGTAAAATCTGCTTCTGTTCCAAATATGCTCAGTCCTGTCAAGTTTCATAGTTTGTGCTGAACTTTTTGGCATTGACAGGATGGGTACAATTCCAGTAGTGAGGTCAGCAGCAAAGCTCACGCATTTGCAATAGGAATGAAGTGTCATCAGCAGCTGGGCTACAGAACGCGGTGAGCTGGGGCATGAGCTGGACTTGTCCCCACTGCTGTTGTGGCCACTTGCTGCTGAAAGCTTCATCTGCTGCTGAAATGTGTCCCCCTTCCCAGAGCCTTGGTTTCTGGCTTTGCTGGAATAAGCTGTGATCGCTTGTTTTTTGATTTGGGTTTGTTTTTTTTTCTTTTGGTCAGCCTGTTCTCTGCTTCCCTCTGATGGAAGCTTTTCCTGTTATATTGCTGTTTAATGAAGAAGCCTCTGTTTCTGGAAGATATGTAGAATTGAATTAAACAGATTAGAAGAATAAGCTAGAAAAATGTAGATATTGAGGTTTCTTCTTGAAAATATAATACAGTGAAGCCTGCTTTTTCTTTTGTTGTTCCTTTCCTTTTACTTTTTATGATTCTTTCACCTATAGCAACATTGAAGTTTCATCTGTTTTCTCCCAAGTTAGTGGGACAGGCAGTTACATGCGAAATCATACAGCTGGGATGTTGCAGGAATATACCACAGGGATCAGTGAGTCTCTGATGTGGTAAGAAGATCATGATTTTGCAGGTAATGCAGGATTAGCATTATTCACACTTAATGTAAGAGGGATGATCTGGGACTGTGTCTATGTGGGAGACTTTTTCGCTTCTAATTTCTGTGGCGGCATTCCTGGCTCGTGTTCAGTAAAGCGCAAGTGAGCGTATGGAACATGTGTGTACCTCCCAGTCATCTCTGGAGCAGCAACCAAGGTTGCTTCAGGTATTTAAAGGTCGTTCTCCCTGCTGGGAACATGGAGACTCCAGTCCGGAGCTCATTGTACCTGCCTGGTGTGGTTTTCATTGCCGTGTTTGCAGCAGACCTTATCAATGGTTATAAGCAGTGTGCACTGATTTGTAGCTTGATGTCTGTGGCAGTGGCACATGTTGAAATGATGCCGAAAATATTGCAAAATCTTTCTTTGAAACTACTTCCAAATGTACCCTTTGTGCCTGGTTCAGCAGCCCTTGGCAGCACAGCTGGGATTTTGGAGCTGATAGTCTCAGTGATGCTCCCGTGAGGACTCTGAAGTGGTGTTTGAAAACGAGCAAGGTGTTCTCACAGTTTTGTGTGCTTGCCTGAGAGGTGATTGCTATTTGCTTTGTAACCTAAATTTTCCTGGAAGCTTGATGCCAGACATTGTTTCTAGATAATAAATCCCAGTGGGTGCATAATTTCCAAGGTTGTGCTGTTTGTAAGCCGTGTTTATAAGTTTCCCTGCTTCTCTTGACACATGTGGGTAATAGGGATCACCACGTTCAAATAGCTTTTCCCCTGGAGCAGAGGTGCAGCAGTGCTGGTGCTGCTCAGCCTCGTGCTGTGTTGCCAGGCGTCCCTGAGCTGAGCCACGCTCATGAGCCCTCTTTTTGGAGAAGGTCTCACTCTGCTTCTGTGGGTGGTACAGGGGGTGGGCTCACATGAGTGAGGGTCAGGCAAAGGGGAACAGACAGGGGTGCTGTGTGATGGAGCTTTGGGCTGGACACTGCTCGTCTTCATACGGGTGTGCAGATAGCCAAGTGTTCACAATAGGACTTCAGTGATTCTCTCTCTGCTCATCTGGAAATGCAATATTCTTATTGAAACCTACAATTTGGGGCCATTTTTGGGCAACGATTTAGTAATGGATGGCTGCAGTATATTCTCATATCGTTAGAATTTATTTCTTTCATAAAGTAGAGTTCCGCATCCCTCCTAATGTGCTGTGAAATACTGTGCAGGAGAGCTGTGGGCGGGCAAGATGAGATGAAGTGAAGCGGGTGATGAAGGGCAGGAAGCTTCAAGTCCTTTACCGGGGCAAGCTTGATTTCCTGAACCCTGGGGCTTAATTCTGCCATCATGTAACTTGTGCAGTCCTTTGAAGTCCATGAGAAATAAGATTGTGTAAGGTGGCTTTACCACAGCCTTTGAGTTGCTGGTGTAATGTACCTCCACATCATTAAGATACAGCAGTAAAACAACAGTGTAGCTGTTAATGGAAGTGAAAAAAGGGAAAGCATCAGTATTGGGGTGTTGGTGCTCACCTTCGGGCTGGGCTGTGAGCACTGTTTTTCAAGGCTTCATAAATATATTGCTTATTTTACAGGAATTTGTTAATGTACCTGTAACCTTGCATCTTGAATCTACTTTTATACTTTTAAATTTTGTGAACATAGACTCTGTTGCTAAATTTATGTATATTACATGCATCCACTACCACTAGTATACACATCAAATGCCTTTCCCATATCAGGAGCAGTGAAAAGATCTTTCACTTAAGAAACATCAGCTCTGGGTAGATTTACACATGTGTGATGGCTTCAAGGTGATCCCAGCCACTGTGGTTTGGTGACAAATGCTTGTATGTGTTCAGATGTAATGTGGTTTTAGGTGCTATTGGTGCTTTCAAAATGGGCTTCTAATCCTTTTCAGTGTTCAGATGCATGTGTGTGTTAAAAAATGCAGCATACATGCAGTTGAAACAATAGTTTTCCAATTTTTAAAAGCATATGGAAAACCTTTCTAAACCAAACACAAGCAAGTTGTAAGCACACAAACAGCTGTCTAGGCAGAACTTGCTGCAAGATGTGTATAGCAGGACTGATCCTACTACTGAACTCTGTTTCATTAAATTTATGTCAGAAGGAAAAAGTGAAAAGTATTTGAAATGTAAGCCTGAGTCCTGTGGCTGCAAACGTCTGAAGTCTTACAGCCTGGTGTTTTGGCACTATATAGCTTCGGGATGTCTTTCAAGGCATCAGAGTTTTTGCACTAGTTTGCTGCTATGACTTTACAGCAGTCAGGAATCTTTAAAACAAAGCCCAGTGATTCCAGCAGGCTCATCTGGCACCACTTAGCTCAGGCAGTTCCTTTTTTTCTACATTATTTATTCTTTGTAGAAAATGAATGGCTCTGAAAAAATGTTAATTTTGGGAAGCATTCTATGACCAAAAGAAAATCAAAATCAGTGAGTGCCTTGTGGAAAGCCCCCTGGGAAATGAGCTTCAGGGTTCATTTATAGTGTACTACTAGTTTCTGTTTATGTAACTGCCAGCCTGTTTGATGACCAAGAAAAAAATTTAAGCAGTGATTTCCTTGAAGAAAGGCAAACTAAAGCATTCAGTCTAAGTAGTTCAGAATTTTAAGTGCCTGTTTCAGATTTTTGTGTCCCTGGTGTCATCCAGCAGGACAGTCAGCACTGGTGTGTGCAGATGTTACCACTTCCTTCCAAGCATGGCTGTGTTCTTGGCAGACACGCCTTGGGTTGGTGCTGAGGTGTTGGGCTAAGTGTCCTCCCCCTTACAGCATTACTGTGTTTTTGATGTGGCTCTGTGCAGGCAAGAGGAGAGTCTGGTTACCCAGAGACAGGTGAATGTGTAGCTAAAAAGTCCCTTCAAACAATGTTTAGTACTTAGAACTTTTTTTTCCCTGTAGTGCTTTCATGTATAGTAATTGAACTTATTTGCACTTCAGATAATAGCTGGAAAAGTTACAGGTGACAGTGTTAAGTCTTCTGAGCTGTTTCTGAATAAGTGCATCAGAACCCTTTGACCAAAGATGTTAAATGTGGGTGATTGTACAAGTGTCCTGAGAAGACCTAATATAACATTTCATGATTTGTTTTTGCTGCTGAAATACTGAAAATATGGAGTGGCAAATATAAATCTTGGCAAAAATCCTGAAGGAAAAATAAAATGTTGTGTATTACCAATATTTAATATTCTTTTAATGATGTTGCATCAACAAAATTATACATAGCCTCAGAATGACTAAGTTGGTCTTGTTGCACTGACGCCTTGGCAGTTTGGTGACGGCTTCTGGTGTGTTGGTCTTTGAAAAACCTCCACACGTGTTTTCATTGGGACCATTTAAATAAATGTCCGTTTCACAGATTAATGGCTGGTTTTGCTTCCAGGCAATGTGAGCAGGAACATTTCTAACCTGGGTTGCCGCTGGTGAGTTTTACTGACGGAACTATGCTGTGAGCACAGTGCTGCTGGGTTTGGGATAGCACTGGGGCAGTCGGAGTCCTTGCACCATCACCCTTTGTGGCCTTGGGTCTGTGTTATGCCAGACAATTTTCAAACATCTCCTCACGTGAAAACATTTTCTGCAGATGTATTTGATGGGAACTGCCAAGAACACTGAGAGCAGATAGAAATGTAATTAAGTGTCCTGAAGCTCAGATTTGTGGCCACCTCTTTCTTCCCATGCCAAGCTCCCTCTGGGTTTGAGAGATGGTTATTCCATACGTCTCATGTGAAGCTTTCAGAATGACCCTGGGGTAAGTTTACAAGTCTTCAGCTGGCTATATTCAGCTCTCTTTAGGGCCAGTCTTTTCCAGAGAGCGTTTTACCTGGTGGACTGTGCTCTTGTGAAAACTCACCCACTCACTGAGTGTCTGGAGAGGAGAACTGATGTTCAGTCTGGTCCCACTGGTGAAGTAACTGCTCTGAAGATCTTGCAGAGGGATCTGATCCAAACTTCACTGGGGTCAGTACCAGCCTTGGGCCTGGTGACTGTAGAGCAGGGCAGGAAACCCATCCATCAGACTGTTACAGGAGATCCAGAGGGTTTGTATAGTCTCATTTAAAATGAACAATTCTCTCTGCTGTGGAGCTTCCTGAGAAATTCTGCTGGCTGGAAGGCAGGATAAGAGGAGTTTGGGATCTGTGAGGGGCCAAGGGCAAAGGACCTCCATGGTGATGGTGGCAACATCAAATACATAATTTGAACCTGCAAGTTTCTAGCTCTCCTTTCCCTCCCTGAGCCTGGGTGTTGAGGGACAGAAAGGAGGGTTGGATGCAAAATTCCTTCTCTGAATGGCTACAGGGAGAGGCTCTCCAGAGTGAGTCTCAGCTGCTCTGCAGTTTTCCTGTAGCTGGGGACCAGCTTTCCTGCTGTCAGGATTAATCTGTGCTTTCTGAACTGATCACGGCGACACTGACCTGAAAATGTTAGTTTCTTGGGGAGAGAAATCACCCTTCCCTCCTTCCCTGTCATTCTGGTTAAGAAAAGCAGGCAAACCAGATTTCTGTTGCTATTCATCAAAACTGTCCAATCCAAGTTAGTATGCTGAACTTGGTTTCTAGTGTCATGTTAAGGAATTTTGTCTTCAGTTTTCTAGTATTCCCTTCTGCTGGGGACAGGAGCACTATGAGTTGTGTTATGGTGTGCTGGTTGTTCTGGCTTTGGGTCTGAGCTGGAGACTGAAAAGACAAGCAGCAAAATTGTTAGAAAAAAATACATCAGACTTCAAAACCAGGGTTTTAATCCTTTTTCCCTTCATTTGAGGCTATTTATTTAACAGAACCTTTTGCCCAATTTTAGCTTTTCCATATGGAATTTATTATGTTTTTTCTAGTTTTTGACCAGAAAAGTACCTTTTGGAACTTAAGCAAACACCAGTTGGCAGCTCCCTGAGCTGCCTGGTTGTCAGGGCATAGTGTGGACCTCTGTCCCAGCTCGCTGCACAGTGTGTCAGCAGAAGACAGCAGTGAATTTTTTTCATCTTTCAGAAAACTGTCAGCTTAAGCATTTTTCTTTTTTCCCTAGTCCATGGGAATTTTCTGTGCCTGACTATAAATTTGAATCAGAAAATGTAGAAGCTTGAATCCTGTCCCAGTGCTTTTTAAGAAGGAGCCTGTACAGCGTGGATCTGTAAAGGCTTCAGTTTTCACAGCTGTGCTCTGTTGTTTGGATTAGAATTAGAAGGAAGGATATTTTGAAAATTTTATGTCGGCCCTCGTGATAGTGTGGCTGAAAGGGCCTATTGAGCTTGGTACTGTGTGTTTGAGAAAATCCTGATAGTAAAGACATCTTTGGTGCCTCCTGCTAAAACGAACTGCTGGAGGGATGTGCAGTGCTGCTAAAGACTGCTGGGTGCTTGTTTTTTCTGGTAGGTAACAAAGAAAAAACCCATCAGTGGTTGCTGAGATACCCAAAGTGCCAAGATCCTCCAGTCAAGGACAAAGCATAGGGGCTGGCCAGGCCTTGAGCTGGGTTCAGGTTCACCCTTCCTGAGCTGGGCTGCCCTGGGAACTGTGGGTCTGTGGGCCTGGCTCTGCTCAGGTTGTGCTGTGCTGCCATCGGCAGTGCTGCCTGTTGGGATACATGGTTGGGATGACGGGGGAAGTGGAACCCTCTCTGTCACGTTATTGTTGATGGAGCATCAGTGCTGAAGTCTGCAGAAGGGATGTTACTTTCTATGAGACTGGACAGTTCACTTTGATAAACGAGTGTTAAATCACTCAGATTTAGGCATGCAGCCTTATCTTGGTGTGTAGGGATAGGCCTTTGAATGCATTAACTTTTATCTTGGCATTTGAGATGGCAATGTAACTATTCCATGGTTTATAAGGAGTGTTAGGAAGCATTTGTTTGTGATTGACTTTTGTTTGGTTCTGGTGTTTAGAGGCTCTTTTTTCATTAAGGAGCCTGAAGCTTGGTGCTGGGACATGTAACATTTTCAAAGGGCAATGTTTTAATCTTGTACCTCTAAAACACAGAGTTGCTATGGAAGGATGAGTTGAACAATTTGAAAGGTTACAGAAGCACAGGTAGGTTCTGCTGTTGCTTTTTCCCACAGATGGGTGTTGCAATAGTCATTTCTTTTTCTTGTAGCTTTTGACGTCATGTGTGACTCCTTGCACCTGCCTTTCACCGTCCTGCAGCTTCTGGCTTGGGAACAGGACACACAGCTCCCAAGACTTAACCCTTTTTTGTTTTCCTCGACGACCATCATGCATGGAGTTCAGATCATTTCCTTGGAGGTGTCCAGTGGGAAGTGGGGCTGCCTGGTGTAGGAAATAGCCATGTCAGAAATACCAGGCTTGCTGCAGGGTCTGCAAAGGCACAGGGCAGCCTGTCTGGGCATTATGGCCAGCCTGAAACCCATCTCTAAATGAATAAGATGACTGCCTTTCATAATCAAGGGTAGTGAAAAGCCCTGGCACTTCAAGACAGTGAAAAATATTCACTTATTCTAGTTATAAATTCTAGTTTGTCAGTGCTTAATAATTCCTTTTCTGAAGCCATTCTCCCCCATCCTGCTCACGTTTAAAATGCTGACAAGTTTCAGGCTGCAGAAGTGGTGGAGCTCATCTCCCCTAAGGAAAAGTCACATTTGAAGAGACGCTGAGCTGCGAGTGCGAGCTGCAATGAGTCATGGACAGATCTTCACCTGGAAAGAGATATTCAGAGCTGCAGCTTAGGGGTTGCACCCCTGTGGCTGGACAAGCTTGACATATTTTCTGAGCCTGAGACTGTGCTCCAGCAGGGCAGAGCAGGGTCCAGCTGTGTGGGGCAGTGAGGTCTGTATAGATTAAAGTATCTACATGTGTTTTTCAGAAAGACAGAATCTAAAGAGGCTTTGGATGAAGTTAAGTGCTTTATAGTGATGTAGAGCTTCTCGGGGTAGGAGGAGCAGGTCATCAGCTGGGGACCTGAGAGGTCCATGAGCAGCCTGACATGGCCCAGGAGCCAGGTGTGCAGAAATCTTGCACTGAAATAGCTCACTTCTGGTTGGTTTAAATTACTTTCAGAGGGTATTTATATTGTTTTTTTCCAAGTTGAGTTTTTTATTTCTCTATGTCAGAAATTATTCATGCTGCTTATATGATATTAGAAAAATAGCCAGCCGCAGTGGGCAGCACTGACCAGGGAAGTGCCCATACCTTGTTTAAGTTTACTGTAGTGGTTCTGGAAGCAACAGCCTGACCTTTCGTTCCTCTGTTATGCTCTGAGGGTGTTCTTACATGGATGTGGAGCTTCCCAAGATAAACAGAGTGAATGTGGTTTGGCATTTAAATCACTGATGTTGTATCAAGCTAGAGAGTTTCAGAAGCCATTAATGTCTACAAGAGATGTTATTTTGTTCACTTGGGGTTAAACTTTGCCCTTGTCTATGTGTGGGTTTTGTTTTTGGTCCAAATTCAGATTTTTGAGAGTGTTAGTATAAATCTAAGTGCCAATACTAATGCCAGTGGAGTTTTCCCTATGTTTCTTTTATTATGATTGAGAGCAAACTTCATGTGTTTTTAAAAGTCCAAATTTTACTTGATTTTTTCTTTTTTTTTTTTTTGGAGAGTAGCTATATGAGACAAGACTTAATGTCTAAGAGAGCTGAATTAGATGTTTCTGTATGACTCTTTTTGGAAAGCGAGTGCTATTGAGGTCATCCTGGACCAGGCCCTAATGCTGTTTGGATAAGGGGCTGCTCTGTATCCGCCAGAGGAACGTCTGTCGCGCAGCGCAGGCACCGCCCGCTCGCTTTGGGCTGGGGGAAAACCGCTTCACAGAATACTTACAGGAGTGTTAATAAGCTTCACGGTCACCCAGTTCCTGCCCTCTGTGGGGGGAAAAAGGGAGTGTGGGTTGCTCACAGAAGGGTAGGAGCAGGACCGTGACAGCTGCCCGGTAGCGGGATCAGAGCATCACCAGCCCTGGTGCTCTGTGGTGGCCGCAGCCACCGCCCGGCACAGCCAGGAGACTGACACACCTCCAGAGCTTCAGGAAGCATTTTCTGTTTCCAGCCAAAACACATATTTCTTATTTGTGGATCCAGTCTGTTTCTGAGATCTTTTCTTATTTTCACATTTTCTTGTGAAAACATCATGTATTTGTTTCTTCAAAGGGTCTAAAATGCCCACTTTGCTTTTTTTTTTTTTTCAACATTTCTCAGTAACAAACAAATGTTCCTTATCCAGCAGCTGTTATTACAGAGCTGAAGTTAGAGAGCAGTCTTCCTCATCCTGGGAAAAACCCCATTGTTCTCAACATTTTCTTACTTTCAAATCATACATGTGCAATAGGAAAGTGCAGTCATATTCTTCCTCATTTCCCAAAAATCTATCTGGTGATTTTTAATATTTTTTTCTTAATTTTTAAACACTCTGCTGGGAGGTTTTTAAATCTGGTCTTCACTGAGCTCTGTAATTTGGTATTTGCCTTAAAATGATCTAGTCGTTACACTGCTGTGCCAGTGCCATATGTGACCTCCCATATTGGTTGTAAAGTAATGTGAATTTGAGGAGTTCTAGATAACAATGTTAGTCACTGCTAACAATTGCAGTTGTGCTGCAGAGCCCTCAGTGCAGAGTGGTTTTGGCTGTGCAACACAGTTTCCAGAAAGCTTAGTCTTTGTAGTATCCCAGTTAGTAGGTCTCATCAGGCAGCAGTAGTTTTATTTAAGATAGAGGTTTTTTAAAGCCCTTTGATTGGAACTCTCTGGCTAAAGGAGCAGGTAAAGGCTCCCTTTGAAATGCCAAAGGGGTGGACTGGCCAGGGAGGAAACAGGGCTCTTGGGAGCTCTCCAGGGGAACTGGGGACTATTTTGTAACACAAACAAACTGACACAGCACAATTTGTCCATCTCTTGGAGGTGGGGAGGAATGACTTTCAAGCATATCATCACCTGCTAAATGTAATCAGTTTTTCCATTGGGAAGGAGATGATTGCAGTGCCAGCAATGCCAAGGTGACTGGATCCTGTGTACTGTACGGTGACATTCCCCTGGTGAACAGAGCTGCCTGCACCAGAGTAACACCCCTTGCTTTACGTGGGTGATTCACAATACTTGGCATTGTTGTTGCACTCTTTGGCCCTTCTAATTCTTCCTGAGTATGGGTATGAACTGGGAACAGAGATGGTAAAGTATGGATCTCTAGTGGAGCAGGGAGTTGAGCTGGCAGTGCACACCATTCTACAGAAACACCCTGTAATCTTGTCCTCTGTAAATTCTCATGTATGCGGTGGTTTGTACAGTTCCAGCCTTGGAACAAGGCTTTGGAAAAGAGTCTGGAGGCAGGTGCCTGCCTGAGACTGCCATGACACTCAGTGTCTGCCTTGATAGATCTGACCAGGAGCTAATGGGCTCCATGGTGAGAGTTTGTGCTATAAACAGTGTGGTGACTTGCTGCTGCGGCTGCTTGATGCCTTACTGCACACTGCCTACAGATCCAGGGTTTGCTTTAGGCAATACTTAATGCTGTTCTGCTTTGTACACCTGGAGGTCAGAAGGGAATGTGGTTTTTTTTTAGCTAACCATCATCTCTTGCCAGCTAATTGTAAGTAAAATAAAAAGAGAAAGCATGGAGTCTGGCCAGTGCTTAGTAACATCTGAACCGACAAGTCTAATGTGGTATTACTTTCCTGACTTGACTTTACTGAACTTCTGTGGGAGTCTGAAGTTTTACCCTGAGAAGCTTATCTTAACTTTCACTTTGTAATTGTTGTTCTTTATGGTTTCTTTTGATTTTTTGCTTTGTTTTTCTTTTTCTGAAAACTAGTGGGTCAATATAAAGAATTACTTTGAACAGTGGGTGTGAGATGGCTAAAAAGAATAATGGTTGTTGCTACCAGCACTTGTATTATAGATACTCTATGGAAGTTAACAGCAAAGGGTCTAATGGGAAGGATGCTCTCTCACTGTCATACTTACAAAGATCTGGAATACATATCTCCACTCCTGGGCATTGTTTGCTACTGGAGTGATGTGTCCTCATTTGGACCTGACCCAAGATTAGCAGGGCACTTTGGTTGTTTGGGAGGCTGCCCACTCCTGCCCACTCACTGCAAGTGAGCAGTTTCTTGATTTTCTCCCTTGGCTGTTTTGCCCTCTTCTCCTAGAGCAGCAAGACCTTGGATGCTCTGTGTCCATTTGCTGAGATGCTGTATGGACAAAGGCTGGGGCCTCGCCTGAGGAGCTGAAGAGTTACAAGGGGAGCAAAGATGATTTCAGTTTCCAATGTCCATGATTCAATTAACATCTTCTTAACCCTGTGTTAATGCCTAACAGCACATGGTTACTAGTATAAGTATTTATTCTTAGTATGTAGCTAGCAGATATGTGGTAGGATTAGTGCTAAATTGTTAGTACCCAGTTTAAGTAAAATAATTTTGTCAGACTGATTCCTTTTGTGTTTTGTCATTTTGGTTTTGGTTGTTTTTTTTTTAATTGGCAAGAAAATTCACAAACAGGGTTCAGATGGCCAGAACCTCTAGAATCTCATTATCTTAATTGAAAACTGTCACCCTTGACATTATTAAATGATTTAGCTAGTACATGATTTAGTCACCAGGGAGAATTGGAATTGACTTATAACTGTCCTTCACTTCTAGATGCTAATGATAAACTACAGCCCACAGCTCTTAAGAATTAATAGCCCTTGGTTTAGAACAATATTTTTGTATACTGGAACATCTCAATTCCATTATATTTGGTAACATTTCATTCTGAAATACCTTCACTTAGAAAAAACTGGAAGGTGCTCAGAGGACATCCTCTAATGTTGCTCTTCAGCTTTTTACACTCTGCCGATGTGTTGCCAGTGCTCTGCATCATCTTCTTTTAAAAAAACCGAACTGTTTTGTTTCTGTTGACCTTTCCTCACTCACTGGAAGAAATAAGTTGTTTAGACAATGTGTGGGGATTAGCTGTGTAATGAACTACCACAGTAAACAAGTAATTAATTCTCATCAAAACATATACTGTGCTCTGTGCCTGGGTTTTATGGTGTCTTCTGGAAAAGAAAATATTTTTCTGTCTAAAAAGCATTTCCTGCCCAGTGACTAGCTGTAAAAGAAACAGCTTGAAAATGTTTCCTGGCTGGAGGAAAGGATCAGTGCATTCAGTTTGCCATAGTGGTTAACATCACTGTGTGTTTTTCTAGCACTTCTTTTCCTCGGTTTTATGTACCTAGTGTTAATAAATATAGGTACAGAAATTACAGTCTGTCTGAGCCAACTGATTTGATCTTTTTGTTTGCTAATGCTGATGCTGGGGTTTTGCAAAGGATAATCTGAGGATTCAGGCTTGGCTTTGCTCATGTTTGAAATTACTGTTAAAATACTGACAACTTTGCTGCTAGATCAGGAGCCAGGGGATCATGCCTTTTTTTTTCCTTTTTCTTTCCTTTTTCAGGAACTAGATCAGTGGGCAAAATACAGCACTTGTGTATTGAAGGAGACAAGTGGTTGGTCAGTGTGGCTACTGGAGCCCCCTGAGTGGGGTGTGCTTTGTGCAATTGCAAGCTGGGGTTTGGTATGAGACGTGTTTCGGAGCACAGCCAGTGACAGATGGGTTTTGATGACCAGCTTTTGCCTTTAGAAACAGAAGTGTAGTGTTTATTTCAGCTTCTAAACCAGGTTAGTGAAGAGCTGTTAGCAGTACCAGGTGCTGTGCAGCTGTTTGTTTGCAGGGCTTAGTGTTTTTCATGCTGTTACTGGTCAGCAAAGGAAAGTTGGGGTTGGCGATACTGATATTTCCTGAAAATGGGCAATCACGCCTGGCAAACACTAATGCCCTCGGGATTTCTGCTCAGCCTCCCTGTTGATTTGGGATTTTTGCTGTTGGCTCTTGGCTTTGCCTGTTGCAGTTCTCCACAGGCCGGCACAGGGGCTTTTGACACTCTGCGGGTGGCATTTCACTGGCATCACTCCCTCTTAGCAAGCTGCCCTGCAAGCTCTCTGGGCTACCTGTAACTCAGGAGGATGAAATCATTCCGGATCACGAGTATCCTCTGAGTTTTCCAGTACTTAGTTATTTCCACTCCTGCTGTTTCCCAGCACCACTCAGCAAAGTCGTGTGGTGTGTGTTTCCTAAGCAAGGCTTCCCGGGCTGCTCTGCAGCATGGACGTTTCCTTGGGTGACTTGGCACTGGGGTTTCAGTGTCATTTGGCTGTTGTGTCGTACTGCAAATGACTGCTTAACTTGTCTGGTTTCCTTGCTGATTCCCGGCAGAGCTGTTTGCCTTCGTTCAAATCATGTATCACTTTAGTCTGACCTCCATAGTCTGGGATTTCTGTAGTGCCTCATTTACTATAGATGTGTGATTACATGTGATTTTCTGTCTTAAATTGTTGCTTTTTTAGAGTTAGGCTTTATCTGTTACTGTTGCGGACAACATCTGAAACTGCGATTGAGATGCTCAGAAAACCTGGAGGCAAATGAGAATATTCCTAAATTTATTCATCCCTTGAACTCTTTTAGCTGTGATGGTTTCCATACTAATGGATATGTTACAACTTAAGGAGATCAGGGGTGAAAGCAAGAGCTTTAGGGATGGTGAGCTCTGTGATACCAAAAGCCAGATTGGACAACCCCAGTGGTTTTTCGGTAGCTGTGTTCTCTGGCAAAAATAGATCTGAGATGTTTTCAAAGGCTGGGTACAGAGTGAGAGCCATAAACAGATCCTGTAAACCTGCTCTCCTGAGTTTCAGAACAACCCTCCATAGTCAGACCTAAAGACCGTGAGCCATTTATGCTGTATATATCCACACATGAGCGTACTGCCATGAAATTATCACAGAACTGGAACTAAAGCAAGCTGAAATGGAAAAGCTATGCCAATAGAAATAATAAAAAGAGGAGTCATGCCCCTTAAAAATGCTGCAGTGTAATTGCTATGAAAATCTGCATTTATTTACAATAACAAAGGTCTCATTTCTGCAAAACTTTGCCATATGCGTATTTTTACGTACTGTGAGCAGCCCCCGGCGCCCACAGGCCTGTGCACTGTGAGTAAGGGACGGAGGCCTTGCTGAGTGTTCAGTGTTTCAGTGCACATGTATCTTTTCCGGAATTGAAAACATCTTTTATTCCCCAGGCTGAGCTGGCAGCCGGCACAGAAGGCAGTCTGCTTTATGTTTATCAGTCCGGGGAGAAGTCCAGCTCTTGTGAGCGTATTTCTCATCTGCCAAGAGCATCAATAGTAACTTAACTATCTTCTACCCTCTTTTTTTTTTAATTACTTAAATATGGCCATTCAGAGAGGCGTTTAATTCTTTAAATATGGCGAGGAAGGTATTAGTGAATTGAGGGTAGAGGGTTTAACCTCGTGATATCCAAAGCTTTGCTGATGGCTGGCCACTGCTGATGGCTGGATGCTGTGTGATTTGTCCTGGGAGGTGCTGCGGGAGCATCCCCCCTTCTGGGGATCACCTCCGAGCAGGGAATCTCATCTTGGCCCTCCATGCCCCTCAGCATGAGGGGGATGCTACCTGCATGATAGAGCCTTTTTGGGGTACCTGCAGAGGATTCACCTGTGGACTGTGTTTTTTGGGGAAATACTGCCCTGTGCTGTCATCTATGTGGAGTATATTCAGAGAGAACAAGAAGCCTGGTGCTCATGCATTTGTTAAGCTATCCCATTCATTTTAATTAGTGTAATTTAAGTTGTGGTGTAGGTATGTAAAAATGGGCCTTGATCATTTGGGCTTGGCTGAAGCCCTCTGATCCAAGGCTGTAAATAAACCCCTGGCAGTGAGTGAAAGCCGAGGCTTTCGAAGGGTCTTCTCAGATGATTCTTGTGCCCATGTGTGGAGAAATGGGGATGTATAAAGGGTTTCCTGAGTAGCTGAGGAAAATATAAAAGCCTGTAATGGTGTGTTTTACCGTCAGAGTTTCTTAGTTATTAGAGTTCTAGGAAGAAAATTTCTTGCATACATTTTTGCAGCCCTTTTCACTAACTGAATACGGGTTTATTACTGTATGAACTTGACAATTAGTCTGTAATCCATGCATAGGCATTTCATCCTGGTAGTTTTCTTGCAGAGAATAATTTGCCTTTTATTTGTTGAGATTGGTTTTTTTAGTGAAAACAGAACTCCCATTCATGATGGGCACAGCAAATGTAGTAAAACACTATCATAGCTGGGATTTGTTGTACGCTATGGATTTATGTCAAGAATGTTAATGATTTGTTTATGAATAAGTGAGCCTGTAGTATTGTGAAACAGTATCTGGCAGGGCTGCTGAATGGACATTGTGAGAGCAGAGGATTCTTGAACTGAATAAGCTGTAGATACTTGTGTGTCTCAAACTACTCATAAGTAAACTCATAAGTAAACTTACGTATCTTAAGCAGAAGTGTTTATTTAATGCATCATTATCAAGAGTGCTCATCTGACAGATATGTATGGGCCACTTGATAACAAGCAAAGAGGTGGTTAAGTACTTTTTAAGGGCAGTTAATCTTCTTGTAGTGGGCCTTAGTTTAAAAATAATGTTGTCTTCCAGAAAGTAACAGAAATCCTTAAGCAGAGCAGTGTGATGTTTGCAGAGTCAGAGTGGATCAGGAAGGTACTCTGGTTTCGCAGTGTCTAACCTGGGTGTAGCACCTAGCTCAACAGAGCCACATGAATTTACTGATAAAGTCACCACTTGGCTTCCAATATGTTGTGTAGTCCCAAATACACATCTTCCTTTTGAGGGCTTGGGAAGGGTTTACTGCTTTCTTCTGATGCCCATTTTCTTGGAAGAATACCTTCTGATGGGCAGGGGAGGTGGTTCATTATCATCTTACATGAGTGCAAAGATCAATAATCATCTCCTGTGTGTTGGGAGTACTTGAGAGAACTGAAACACAGTCCCTCAAAAGAATAATTTGGGGGCTAAATTGAACCTCATCCCAGGTAATCATTCCTTGCATTGCCTGTTACAATTTGTAAAGTGAAGGTGTTGGATCTAATCACTGATATGAAAAATCAACTGACCAACAATCAATTTCCAGCAGGACAAAGTGAGAGCTGTGTCACAGTTTTGGACTCTTTAGTCTAACTAATGTGGGACTTTCCATGCTGACGTTTAAAAAAAATGATTGCAATATTTATCTTCTCTCCAGTCATCTTTCCTGTAATGAGTTTTATAGCTGGTTAAATGGGTTGTCACTCAAGTGAGATTCATGCATTTTTAAATGTTGCTAAGCCTCTTGAAAAACTGGGGTAGAAGATGACACTGTAGCAGGAAGCTTTGCTGTGTGACTTCATGCAACGCGGGCAGCTGAGCCCAAAGCACAGGGACTTCAGAGCAGGATTCAGAAAGTGTCAGAGGCAGTTGGTGTTGTGCATCCAGGCTGCTGTGTGCAGCGTGACTTCACTCTGCCTGATAAATGATGACATTTCTTGAAATAGTGCCCTGTACTTTTTAATGAGCTGGGCTATCAGCTCTGCATCAGTGGATGGTTAAAATGAAGCAAGAATTGCTTTAACATTAAAACTGCGCCTGGAGGACTTCTCTGAGAAATTGCTTATGATTATTAAGTGAATATAATACAGTAAGACAGCCTTGCTTCTTTGCTGTTCTTTTTTTCATACCAAGTGCAATTTTGGTAGTTGAAAAATGTACAGATGGAAAGTAATGTTTAAATGGGAATGGCTTTGGAAGCCACGCAGTGCTCTCTTCCTTTGAATGGGGATAGGGAAAAGAGGTGAGTCACAATATATTGAGATGCAACTTTTATATAAGGATTAGATTTCTTCTAAATACAGTTCGATTGTGTGCCAAACAGAAAAGAGGCTGAAGCCATTATACTTCATGTGCCGAACTGGAGAAGAATATCTTCCATACCAAATGGGCTGGGCCAAAATGAACCTTGCATCGCTCGTTCCTTCTGCTGTGCATGCACACTTGGAGCTAAAGAAATGGAAGGGCAGCCACCCCTCTGTGACAATTGATGAGGAAGCAGCTATGGATGTTGGTCGGGCTGGCTACAGGGCAGCAACAGCCCGGGGTGTTCTGTGTAACCTCAGGCAGGTGGCAGGCCTTGCCATAGGTAGCTCTGCCAAGTTATCACTGAGATTTACCCCCGTGTCCTGCCTATGTTTTTTCTGCATTGGCGTGCATGCTGCTGCCTCTGTTTTCAGAATTACCTCCTGTTTCTTCCCCGGAATCATCTCTGGGATGGTATTTCAGGAAATAAATAGCCCCCAAGCTGCATGTTACTCCAGCACAGCAGCACGCATTCAGGGAGGAAGGCAAAGAGGGAAACTCGATGAAAGCTGATTAACTAATTTGTTCTCTAGATAGACGCTTGCACCCTTTTTCCACTCAGATACTGCACCATTAAACATTATTAAATATTGGCAGCTTCACAGTAAACTGCATTTGTAATTTCTGTGCTGTGTGAGCAGAAAAGGCAATCCCGAATCTCCTTCAGGAATGGCTTTACTCTGCCAGGTTGGGAACATCAGTGATAGCCACCAGAGTCTTTTAATTTCTGACTATAATGGTGATAAAACATGAAAGTGGAAGTGCTCGTGTTGTAGGGCATGAGTTGGAACTAATCAGCTTTCTACAGATGCTACAGGGAAAATAGATCGTAACACATAGCCCTGTTTCATGTGCTGGTTGAAGCTGTTCCTCTTTTAATCTTTATAAAAGTGAAGGATCACTTTGTGTAATATCATGGTTTTCAAATGATTTCTAACCTGTATTTAAAACAAATTAATTATTTTTAAAATACCTGTGTTTTAGCAGATGCCCTTGTCGTCCATTTTTTCATTGTGTGACAGTCAAAACCTGTGGTTACCCTGTGGGGATAACTACTGCATGCGCACCCCTGGCTTGAACAACAGGCAGTGGTGGTAGTTTGGGTTCCTGGTTCTGCAGGGAATCACTGTAGCTTCAACCTCTGATTTTCTCTGTTGTGCTGTGGGTGACACTGAGATGCACATGATAGCCAACGAGTGCTTCAGGACAGGGAAAAAGCAAAACTTGGAACCCTTGGATTGTGGTGGTTGCTGGATTGTACCCAGGAGGGAACTGGCTTTGTTGAATGATCAAAGGTCCCCTTCGCTCATCAGCTGCTGGGAATGGAGCAGACAGATGTTTATGTAGCCGATTGTCTTGTAAAACTGTAGAATTGGCTTGTGCAAATAGCTGTGCATGCAAAACTTGACTGATGTTATTTCAGAGGTTTTTCTAATGTCATCTGAAAATCTGTTCCAGACAACCTGGGATCCAAAATTGAAAAAAAATCCAACAAGGATACCTTCTGTTCCTCAAGCCATCTCACACTAAAAATAGTGTAGTTGGATTAAAGGTTGGTCTGTAGGAGGGGAACTAGGGGTGATTAACTGACGTGGAGTTAAAGGCCCCTCTGAAAATCTGTGACTTCAGTTAACAAGCTCAAGACTTTCCACTTTTGAGGTTATCTGTTTCAAGCTTTGCTTCTGGACTGAAATGACATACTTTTTTTAAAAATGAAAATACTTTACTTGCGGTGGTCTCCCAAGTAACTTACCAACAGTACAAACATTTTTACAGACTTTCCTTTAAATAATGGTAGTGCTTGGAAAGCAGGAAAACAGCCATCTGTCATCGAGCTCAGAATTACCCCTCAGCAAGAGAAATGTTCGTTTTGAGTGTTCAGCTCTGACTGCCTTTTGACTTCCCAAGTGGAGACCTAGAGGCAAAGCCTTATTTTGTGCCCATGTGGAACGTTTTGTGCTGAGCGTTCCTGATTAGGGTGTAGGCAGAGCAGCTTTGCAGTGGGCAGCGTTCGGGATCTCAGCAGCTGCAATGAAGCTCTGATGGAAGTGTGTGGTGGTGAGGCAAGAGTCTTGTGGAGCTGTCACGCTGTGCCCTGGGTGCTGGGTAGCTCTATTGATCACAGTGATTCCCTTCTGAGGATGGTGCTCCATCAGACTGGTTGGTCTTGATCATCCCAGCTGTGGACTGGTATTCACTTTAATTGCTTTCTAAATGATCCTTGCTTTCCAAACATAAGAAACTGCAATAAACACCTGGAGCTGGAGTTACTTTTCCTAAAAGTATTTGTGGAAGAGACAGGAAACTTGAAAGATTGCCTTGAAAACTCTTCTGTGAATTCTTCTTCATTGCAAAATTGTGGCTGACCCATAGAGAAGTGTCACTGGAGATTCATATTGAATCCCTTTGTACATTCATCCATCTGCCTCATATTTACAGTTTACCTCTAAATTGGTTTTTTTCTTTTGGCTAAATTACTGTCCTTGACATCACTTAGTATGGCTTGGAGATGTTTTAAAGAACTGTATGGCCATTCTATATGCAAGTACTTTAGATAAGCAGAGGTGAGAAGCCATCAGCAGGGCTGCAGCATGAAGAATTTCATGAAAAAAAAAGAATTATAAGATTGATGACCCTTGTGCTTAGTGGTCAGAATGTAAATAACAAGAGCTGCAAATCTGGGCAGAAAGGCATGCTATAAAAAGCATTATCTCGAATTTAAGCTGTAGAAGACACATTTTTTCATGATAATCTACTGGATTTATTTTGGCACTTATTTATTCGTGGTGGTGGTGGTTATGGAAGTGGAATTTTTAGCAGTCTCAGTATAATTATAGAGGACTGAATTTGTAAAGCTACTCAAACATTTTGCATCAGAGTTGAGTATTTTCTTTCAGCCAAATATATTCCCTTTTTTAATTAAAAGAAATATTTGTCTTGATACTTTTTTCCCCAGAGGAATGACTAATAGGTATTCACGACATTCAATACTTTAATATTTTATCAGAGGCCCCTAAATTTTTTTATTCCCTTCTCTTTCAGGGTAAATAGTTTAGATTTCAGCTGCATTAAGTTTGATAAAAGCCACCTTGTTAACATCTTCTGCAGAATTACAGCTCTGTGTGCTTTGAGGGTTGCTGGAATAACTGCATCACTAATGCTTCGAAGTTAAATTGGATGGGGCAAAGGAGGAAGACAGTGGGGAAATGCTGGGCAGGCAGTTAATTTATTTTAATTTTGTTGGTTCTTTCACATCTGTTTAACTAACTGCCTGACACAAGCAGATAGGGAACTGTAAATGTAGTGGGTATTCAGAATACTTCCATCTTGTATTACAGGAATATATATTAGATCTGCATCTAGAGAAGCTCAGGGCTTTAACATCCCAGGTCCCTCTCCTTGGATCTAGATGTTCTGTGTTATTTCATTTGCCCTAAGCTCAAAAGATGTTAAAATATTGCTTGCAATAATTGACAGGGTTTGCATGAACAAACATTTAATACTAATAACCCCCCCAAAAAAACCCTCTCATCTACATTCCTGTTTCTTTTGCAACTTCATTTCTCAAAGTTGAGCCCAAACTTGAAAACACAGGTTTTTTTCAATGCAAAATTACTTAGGTTGTGAAGTGGCTGAGAATGGATGGTGTTTGTGTGGTGAGTAATCAATGGAGGGGGGAGGAAAGCTGAGACTATACTGAGAATAAGGATGTTCCTCTTTGTTGCTGAGTGGAATTCTTTATTCTGTAGCTCTTTTGTGTGTAGAAACTTGTAAGTCATTGCTGTGTTGAACAAAGTTTGGAGCAGATTGGACAAAAGTGAGAGTATAATTACTGGAAACAGAGGAAGTAGCTTTCACAATGTAAAGAGGTTGAATGATGATCCTTGCATAGGCCTGAAGTCTTCCAATTCTGCTGGTCTTGCTGGAAGGGAACATTTGGATAGTTTTGAACTCTTCTGTTTCCTTTAGTCAAACAATTTAATATTTCCGTCATTCAGTGCACCTAATTTCATTGGCAATGTTGAATTGTAAGACCAAGACAGTTACTTCTCTAAGAAGTGGTAGTAGTTCTTCATGGAGGTGCATGTAGTAGCACATGTAAAGCAGCAGTAAAGACGAGGGTAGTTCTGTTCCTGTTGAAGTTCAGATTGTTTTGCCAGAGACTTCTGTGGAAGCAAGGTTGTTTTTTTCATGGCATATGAGATTCCTAAAGACTGGGATTTGGTTATGAATGAGTACGTGTTTCCAGAATGGAATTACTGGGAATGAGTTTGTTTAATGGATTGTGGGTTCCTCCAGAGTGACGCTGCAGCGCCTGTGTGAGGAGTTAGCTCTTTTTAATTGGTCCCATATGTACTGGCAGATAGTATATTAACCATGCCTTGAGGGGATAAGGGCATCTGGTTGAATCTCCTGGTGCATATTTTATTTCTTTTCTGGAGGGATTTGCTTTTTTTTTCTTGGTTTTTTCCCTCCCTCTTTGTTCTAAGAACTGTAGATATGTATATATATGTATAACCACTAGCGTTTTGAAACTTAATACTCAGCCAAGGGATTAGTTAAGCTTCTGCAAAATTATCTGAACTTTGCTGACAAGTAAAGAGGAAGAAACGAAGGTTTTATAGAGAAGCTGGAGTTTCTGAGTATCTGCATTAGTTTGAATGACTAAATTCCAAGAAGTCAGAAGCTTAATCTCCCTCTCGTCAAGCGCTAAGGAATTGTCCTTTTAAAACCAGAAAAATGGAAGCATCAGAAAAGATTAATTACTTTTGGAAAAACCTTGAAAACACTATGGAGATATAACCTTTATATCTGGAGGATGTGGATATTGGAGGGCTGCCCTGCCCATGGGCCCTGCTGGCCTCAAAAAAGGGGAGCACCATCCTCAGCCATTTTACTGGATTCATTCTGGAACTGGACAAAGCAGAGTAATTTTGCATCTGGCTGTTTTGGCTCTGCTTAACAAGTAAGGTTGAAAGTAAAGTTGCAAGAGAAACAGGAATATAAATGAGTTGGTTTGATTTTTCTTTTGTAAAGGTTTCTTGGTGCAAATCCTGTCAATTATCCAACTCTAAAGTTTTGCTGAATTAATGAGACACCTTGTAGAAAGGTATTTTTGATCACTTTCTGTAGATTCCCTTATTTCTGATACAGGCTCTTTAGTGTAGTACTTCTATTCATGGCTTAAAGAAGTGGAAAGACCTACTGTGTGAAGGTGCCCTGGGGTAGTGGCTATGTATCTGCACTGCAGTGGGACCCAATTTTTGTCTATATTCTGCATTGTGTGCTCAAAGGTTTGTATAGCTATAAATCCTGGCAGAGTTCCCCCATGATGAATAATTTGCTGTTGGAGGCAGGAAAGGATTGGTATTGCAGGAGATGAAATGTGTGTGAGTGTAGTCAGGGCTGGGGAAGTCTCCTTGTGGTGGGACAGTAGTGCTGGGCAGACACAGTTCCCTGGGGATGCCCTGGGGCATGTGCTGATGGTGCTCATGGGGATGTGTGGAGGGAGGGAAGACTAAAGCCACCAGGCTTGTTTCTTCACCCCTTGCAAGGGCTGAGGGGGTACACCCTGATGAAGGCTTTCCAAAAAGGCTGACTTGCTAAAAATGCAGGTTCATTCCATTGGAAATGGCTTGTGTCCATGGGAAATGTGGGGACCCCTTCTCAGAGACCCTCAGGAATGCCAGGCTTAAATCTTGCGGGTGGTTCTGACCTGGAAAAGGCAGGGCTGTAAATTAGCATCAAAGGACTCAGTGATAAAATAGCTTTAGAGGAAGGAAAGGATTCTCATTATTTTGCAGATGTAAATACAATAATTCATTAGAGCAGAAATTGATTTGGTTTATATTTAAGCAATACAGAACCTTTTTTTGTCAAGGATTTGTATCCTTTGTTTCTCCATAGTATTAAACACAATGTTACTTCTAGCAAATAATCAGGGCAGATTCCTTGTTTGTAGCAGGTGCCTTTGTCTCCCAGTCCGTATCCCTGTCTCAGAAAATAAGTCTTAGCAAGGCAAGAGAGGTGTCACTGAACTACATAACTGCTTACCAAGTTATTGATTTATTGCAAAAAATGAAGAGGAAGTGTAACAGAGTGAAATGCTGGTTTTGAAAGGGCTGCATCAGAGAATGCAGTGGCTGTCTGGCAGGTATTGTCTGAGTTGGGCTTGTTGTGCCAGGCACCGAGTGAGGAGAAAGAACTTTTTAAAGCATCCTCTGACACAGAAATTATTGGAAAGCCTCCAAGAGCAAACTGAAAAAGCAACAGCCGCCTTCATGCTGCAGGATTCCATTGTTTTAATATTGGGCCAACTACACCAAATAATACATGTACTGGAAACTCATGTTAGGAGAAAAATATGTTGGAAAGCAGCTAAGGGGTCAGCTCAAAATCAAAGTGAATGAGCTTGACGTATCTATGCTGCTGCGTGTTCTATTTTGTTCTTTCTTTTCTTGTCAGCTCCTATTTCTTAATTTATTTCTACTTTTTCTTTTTTTTTTTAAAACCATTTCCCTTGTCTTGGACTTGTATTTTGACTGCCATTTGTTCTGAAAAATGCTGGAGATGATAAATTCTTCTGCTTCCACTGAGAAATTCTGGTATCTTTGAAACTGTAATCTAGTTTAAAATTCCAGAACTAGTTCAGTTGTGACAAAGTTATTAGAATTTGAGAGTTAACAGTGGTTTCTGGGGCCAAAATTTTGGTAGTAGTTATTTATGAGAGCAGCTCTGTTGATATATTAGTGAATGTTATTATGCTTTATTTCTATTGATGCTAAAAAAAAGTTCTGTTATAAAATATATGTGCCACAAACACCAGTCATTGGAAACTACAGCTTATTTCAAAATATATTTAACAGTCATCAGTAGACAAAAGACTGTAAAAACCCAAATCCAAACAGATATATTTAGATGGTCATCTTTCATCCAACATGCCTAATTTCCACTGAAATAATAGCCTGGGAATTTAAGCACTGTAATGTAAAAACTGATGAAAGAACTTTTTATTGTGGTACTGTGACTTCTTTCCTCCTCCACTCATGTCTTAGGGAGGTTTTATTTTATTTTCATGATTATGAGTGTCCTGAAATATTGACTCCTTCCTTCCTATTGTGATGTGAATCTCTATAGTGAGGCTTTAGGTTCTAAGCAGTTATGACTAAACTGGGAACTTGGTCTCTGAATATCCTGTATACTTAGATTTGTTTAGGTGGGGGTTTAGTTTGACTGATGATAGAGAGATGTTAGAGGATCAGTCATGAAATTCTCATCTGGCTCTGCAGTTCCCTGCAGTTTGGAGGGTGTTTGTATCTGGGACTGTGTTTTGTTTGGGCAGCAATCCTGCTGATCGGAATCACATAAGCTTGGCAACAGAACGGGGACATTCAGCCAGAGCAAACTCAAAGTACACAGGGTCTGAGAACAAAACGTTTCACATGGATTAAATTGTGAGGAAACAGAAATTCTTTAAACTTGTAAGAAAACAAGGCAATGTGAGCATCATCACACAGGCAGCTGTGTGATCACAGCTATTGATAGGGAGTGCAGGTTCTATTTATGAAATCTTGACAGTTGTGTGTTTTTAAGAGATATGTCTTGCCACCACAGGAAAAAGAATATTTCCAAGAAGCTGGTATTAGAGAGAGATGGAGTAATTTTTCAGTGCTTGCATGCAAAGATCCAGTAGCATCTTTGCTGGACAGCTTTTTGACACTCAGCTGATTTTGGCTTCCTATGTACTTGTCATGCTTTTATATCTGCAGTCTTGTGTCCCCTTCCCTTTCATGTGTCTATTGTTTCTGTATATTATAGGTTTTTCCATCAGAGCTTTATCCTCAACTCCCTTATTCCTTGGCTGCCTTATTAGTAATGGCAGGAGAAGTCCAGGAGGGGCCCTGCCTGGCAGCATTGCTTGTAGTGCTGCCTCTCCTGGCGCTTTCCTTTCCCCAGTCTCATGCCCTGCTTGCTTTGATGCCATCTTCTTCTTGCTCTCCTGTCATACAGATCAGAGCTTATCCTGTCGAATGCAGGTTAATCCTTTCTATGCCCAGACTCTCTTTGCCCCCCCGTCTCTCTCCTGTGCTGTCTGCTGGGTAGGGTGGAAGGAGCAGGGGAGATGAGGGGGGAAGAGGTGGCAGGCACTGGTTTGGTCTATAATACACAACCATGCGTGGTCATTGGACATGTGGAGAGGGGGAAAAGGTTTGGTTGGTTGGTTGGTTTTTGGCTTTTTGGTTGTTACTTGTTTTTGTTTTGTGGATTGCCATTTCCCAGATGCTTTGTCCCAAGATCCTTGGGGGTGCCATGCCCTCAGCCCACTGAGTCATGCCAGGTTGTGCCATGGGCCTGTCCAAGCTCCTGTACTTACAAAATGTATCACAGGGTGCCTGCAGGCAAGCCTGTCTTACCACTTCTGCATGTTGACATTTCTTTGCGATTGAGAGATGCAAATTCAGACATAATTATATGATTTTTCACATAAATAGCATCTGTTACCTGAAAGAGATTGAATGGATTTGTTTTAATAGGCTGGCAAAATATAGGTTTTGAGATGCTAGATGAGATACGCTTTTAATAACGAGATTTCTGGAGCTGGATTGGTTTCAAGAAGGTTGCTTGGGATGGATCTGCTTGAGTATAGTTGTGACATGGTCTTGGGTTTGTGCATGCCAGTCAGTTTTGTGTTACAGAGCAGGCTGCTGATGGAATGATTTCTGACTTTATCGTGATAAATTGCTTCCATCCCTTCTGGAGAGGGTTTTATTGTAGTGTTCAGTACAATGTTTATATGAACTGCTAGTAAAGGATAAATAAATAAAGCATAGTATAGTTTAATGTGGGGGAGGAAAAGCATTTAAACTGTATTAGCAGTATTTGTTTAACAAGAAGTGGATCAGATATGACATTTATCTGTACTGGACAGATTGGCTTTAAACAAAACAAAGCATTGAAATGGATCAGTTTTCATATAGATCAGAATTCTTCTTTCCTTGCTGAAAAGCTGGAGGCTTGGGGTTGGGTGGTCCTGAGCTCACAACTGTGCTCGTGTCACTCATGAGGTAGCCATAGTGCTAAAGGTCTGTTGTGTTGTCATCTCCTCTTGTACCTACAGACTGGACATGATGGTAGCCCAATTCCATTGGGAACAGGCGAAAAGGAACATTTGGACTTTGTAAAATTCTCTTGCAGTTCAATTCACTTGGTTGTGTCTTTCCTTTCCTGGGCTGCTTTGTCTTGCTGTAGGATGCTTTTGAAAAGTTCTGGGTTCATTCCAGAATTAAACGGGTTTCAGAGGTAGAGAGGTACTTGTGCTGAAATAGTAAATTATAGAGATTATTTTTGGATTTCCCTGGGACTGATCTTTTGCTGATGCACTACCATGGATTTCATCTGGGAATTCCTTTGTAGGTGCTGTAGAAGGATGAATTGCCCAGAGGACTGCTTCTTGTTCTGGCAGATCCGTCTTTCAGAGTCTTTGAACTTTTAGAATAACTCTTTTTCATAAGTTAACATTCTGTCATTTTTGGGTTTGGGTTCAATGTGTGTCTTTGGCAAAATTGGCCAAGTACAGGTCATCTGAAAATGTGATGCCAGTTTATGCAGTCATGTGTTGATTGTAATGCTGATGTTAAGAGAGAATGGGGGATGAGGGCTAAGGTGGTAAAGACTTTTCTTACAGTCACCATGTTGCAACCCAGTTAGCCTGTAAAATGTATTTATTTTGCTCATCTACTGTTGCTGGATTACAGATTACAATGAGTTACAGTCCCCTCTTGACGTTTATTTTTATATTCCTATCCAATATATAACCTTTTCTTAGATTTTTGAATTTGGGCCTTTATTTCCATCATGAAAATTAAAGGATCCACTAGGCTTGGCTGCTGAATACTCGATATTGTGAACAACAGTGACTGTTTTGTCAAGACCTGAAGATGAAGAGCATTATTATTACAAATTTCACTGCATAATTTTCTCCTCCAAGTCATGTTTCCTTGCATGGAATCATAGTTGTTTTCTCCAAGATATTTGGCCTGAGTTCTGGAAGTGACTGTATTTTTGCTGACAAACTAAAACAAAACCCAAATGCTATTAATTTTTAGTTTTAACAGCAACAGAAATTGTGCCTGAACTAAATATGCAGCACGTAAAATTTGCAAGTTGAGTGTTGTGAATGAGTTAGTCTAGAGCTAATGTGCGACTGTTGAGCTGATAACAAAATATATGTTAAACAATATAGAAGTTCTTGATTCTTATGTTCAATTAACCGGTAGCTAAGAGTGATAGTTATAGTAGGGTTTTCATTGAAATAGGGAGCACTTTGAGGGTCACCAAGGAGGCAGGAGGCAGTACCTCTGTAGTGACAGTCTTAGCCTGCTATGGGTTTGGGCTACCAGTTACGCACCATTTGGTTTTCTTCTGCGGTGGGAAAAGATGCTGTTAAGATGGGTGAACTAGGCAAAAGAAACTGATGGAACTTGAACCCTTAAATAAGCAAAACTATGGTTTTGAATTAAGATAGTTGTCCAGTGTTACTGGCAGCATTACTTAAATTTTGCTCTGAATGATACAGTGTTCAGCAACTAGGAAAATACAATGCTAATTACAGGTCTGATGCTTTCTTTGGTATTTAAGGTATTTTCGTTTGCTCAAGGTATTTTAAAACTTACTGCCAGTTTGTTGTTGCTTCTTGCATTTCTTTCAAATATAAAGTCATACCAGTAGCACCATCTAAATGGATAAAGAATGAGTGATGTGTAGTTTTGAGCTGTTGGTATAATCATGCCAGCTACGAATATCTTCTGATGATGATTTTCAGTGTAAGAGCCACCAAATGAGCCTAGTGGTTCTGGCACCTGAAATGTGAATGGTATAATGTTCCCTGAAACTTTATTCACGGGATTGCCAAAGTCATGCTTTTCAACAACTTTTTGAACTTAAAGCACTTTAAAGAAATATCTTGAGTTCACAGCAGTGGAGAGTGAATGTCTCTTCTCAAAAAATACGTTGGCTACTGTTATAGGTCACCTTTTGCCAACAGTTTCTGCAGCAGATGCCAGTTTGGAGTGGAAACCCAAGAAATAGGTTCAGCGAAGCACTTTATCCTGTTCTTGGCTTAAAGCACATGAATAATCCCATTGACTACCCACATGTGCTTTACTGGGACTGCTCACATAGTGAAAGTTAGGCATGTGTTTAAATAACGTGCTTATTTGGGGGCTCCCTGCGTGATGTCTCCTGGCAGAGATTTGATTTTCTTATGGCAGCCATCACATGATCTGTGCAGGGAACACAGCGTGGTCTGCATTAGCCCTGTGGGCCAAAGCAAAAGGCTATTTCTGTGTCCACCCCCAATCCTTTCTGCACTTCTCTGGCAACTTATCAGCTGTTTGCTGCCAATTGTGCTCTAGTGTTTTTGGCACCCAACTGCTCCAACTTGCTGCTCATACAAGTATTGAATTGCCTTTGTAAGGCACAGAGTAGGCTTTTCCTTGTTTAAGATTGTATATGTGGTTGTTACGACATGAAAAAAAAAGATAGATCATTGCCATAGTTTTCTTCATTTTGGTCAAGTTGTGCCCTTTCTGTCATTGAGGTTTATAGAGATGTCAGCAGAGGAGAACAACCATTTTGCAGGTCCAAGCTCACTACTCAGAAGGGCTAAATGGAGTTTTTTACATCTGTTGTCTAATGGAAGCACCGTTCTTCATTGGAGAAGCCCTGTAAACAGATAATTTGTGGAGAAAGAGCTCTTTCAGCACTCAAGGGAGGGAAAAGTTAAAGGCTAGGACAGATTCTTTAACCTGATTATTTCACGACCATTATCTCTGTTGATCCAAAATTGGCTCACTTGGAAAATAGTACAATGTGAGCTTAATAGTACACTTTTTTTCCGTCTCTGCCTTCCTCTCCCATCCTCTGCATGCACAAGACAGCAGCAGAAAGCCCTGGAGGCAGCATTTCCCCAGGCTTGAAAAGGGATCGGTTGCAGGGGAAATCGCTGTGACCTGTGCATGGCTGGACCTGAGCTCCAGCACCCTCTGCCTTCTGCATATTTTCTCCTCCAGAAATACGGCCTCAGCAGCAGGTTAGCAGACCTAGAGCCAATAGATAAAAACAAGTCAAGCTGTAGCAGGCAGCAGTTAGTCACTGGCACTGGCAAGCCCAGCACTGCAGCTGGTAATCAATGATGCTCCTTCAAACACAGCATCTCAAACCTTCAGCTTGCTTTGTACTTGTCATGGCTTTTTACCTGCTGTTAAGCCTTTGCTAACAATTTCACTGGAGAGGCCTAGGAAACTCCAAGGAAAAGGCTGTTAATTGCAACCTAAAAGTAAAATGAAGTAGGATTTCTCAGTCAGTTTAGTAATCCTACCTGTCAAAGAGCTCTATTATCTTCAGAAACATGTCAAAGAATATTCTTTAATGTATAATCATCTTAAATGGAGTACTTTTTTGATGGAGCTGTGTTTAGGAGGGCGAATGGGGTAACATGTAAGATGAGCAGATGAAAAATGGTATGAGCAGAGTGCTTCACTGGGATAACAGCTTGAATGCTTGCACAAATACCACAGGGGCCCTGAAGTATTGCTGTTAACAGGCTGTAACTTCATGTGTGAAATAGGTAAACAAGTACTGTTTTCACAGACTGTTAATGTATATGCCTTGAACATATTTCTAAGAGTGTTTGAAGTGCTGTAGTTCCAGTATCATAACAATTATTAGACCTAAACACTGATGAACTAAGGACTAAACTGTTTTAAAAGTGTATCAATAGGTTTTCAGCTGGCACATGATAAAGTATTTATGAATTAATAGCAAGTTTATTTTCGATGGTATGTGCGTATCGACAAAAATCCCCAGAAAACCAGCATAGTATCTAAATAGCTGATTCATCCCCATGTATAAATAAAATGTTGAGTAGATGCTCTCTTCATGTAAAGCACAGGGCTGAACCTCAAGGACCTGTGTTGACTTTCTAGCTCTGATAGACTTCTTGCATGATTCTGGGAAATCACTTAGCATCTCTTTTTCTGCAAGCCAGATCCTGTAATGCTTGTCTGCCTTGCAGAGGTGAAGTGGGGACTGAGAAAAAGTGTGGCTGCAAAGCAAGTTAAGAATCTCCTATCAAAAGTCAGAACAAATGGTTTAGTTTTGATGAAAGTAATCTGGAGTCATTGCACAAGCGTCTAATAACTGCTGCTTGATAAGAGTCAGCGTAAGAAGTTTTGATAAAGTCATACTTCATTAGACAGTGCTGTGGCATGTTACTACCTTGATTTGGTTCATATCTGCATTTTTTACCCCTTAGATAAATAGTAGCATTTGAAAATGCTGTTTTTCAAATAAAGGTCAGTTCAAAGAAACATCTAAATCTTAAAAAATTTCTGTTGACTCCCCTGATTCTACAAAATTGATTTGGAAGTCTTTCAAGGATTGACTTTCCTCACTCTAAGCAATTGCTGACAAACTTTTAATTTGATGACTTTACTGTCCACTTGGATAGTTCTTTACCTAAGCCTGGGTAGTGGGTTACAGAAAGTGACAAGTTTTGAATGACATCTATTCACTAGTACCGAGAGTGACATTTACATTGGAGATTACAGGAACTATTGCTTACAAAGGAAGAGAACATAAAATTCACATGACAAAGGCAAACCAATGAGGGATGCAGCTCAGTGGGAATGGTAACATCTACAAAGGTCAGTGGGATGAGATTTAAGTACAGAGGAAGGAGAACAAGGACGGATGAATCCATAGTTCTTATAATGGTCTTTGATCCCCTGTTCTTCTTCCCTGTGGACATTAATAGAGGACCTGGGTCCATGAACAGTTTTATTATATACTTGCAAGTGATCAGAGGTTGAATTTAGACCCTTTGTGGAACATATGTGGATTGTAATGAATCCTTTCACTTCGTGTGTGCACATATTTTTTAATTAAAAACAGTCCTCACATTGGTGATAGTAATGAATGCTCTCAAGTTATAGAACTTGTTAACTCTCCCCAGGAAAGCTTGCAAGGCATTGAAGAGCAAGTGAAACATGCAGACACGTCCAACTATTAACTCTAATTTTTCTGCACTAGAACTGGAAGTAATTTCTTTTCTTTTTCTGTTTAGCACTTTCAGACCATGTTAAAGACTAAGTTGAATGTCCTAACTCTTCGTAAAGAGCCTCTCCCGACAGTGATCTTCCATGAACCAGAAGCCATTGAGCTGTGCACCACAACTCCCCTCATGAAGACCCGGACTCACACTGGATGCAAGGTACTCGGAAGTATAAACTGAAGGAATGAGACCACTGTGGAGGTGTCCCATGTGTTTGTGAGAGCTCTAAAGAGCTCAGAGTAACCAACATGGTCATTGCTGTTGTTCGGGAAATTCCACTAACTGCTGCTCTTACTATAAAGTTTCTGAATCAAAAAAGTCATTGAGCATTTCTGACCAGAAATTTTGGGCTTCAGGAGGAAAAGGTTTGGGTTACGTGTCATGATGCAAATTGTGGAGGATTTCTAACAGCCTGTGATGAGCACTGCTTATTGTAAAGAAGCTGACATTATTTCTGTAAGGGCTAGTATTGCAGCTTAAAACTCAAGGTTAGTTTGGGGTTTTTTTCTTTATTTGTTTGGGGTTTTTAAGATAAAAAAGGAAAAAGGGGGACAGGAGACTTAGGTCTTGATTTGGTGAAGCAACAGGATCAATTTGCCAGTTACATCAAAGCAGAGCTTCTGCAAAAGCTATTCCTCTTTTTGAAACTTTAATGGCTTGAGAGCCTCAAGTGTGTTCTTCTGTGGTGAGAAACTATATAAAAATAGGAAACAAATCTGCTCTGTTTGCATCTTTTCTTAGAGTCATTTTCCTTGATCACAGAGCTCGCCTGGCCTTGCAGAGCCATTGGGCAGCCTTGCAGACTGAGCTGGGTACCAGTTTGGCCTGTGCTGCCAGTTGGGGCTTGGCAACAGATTCCCCTCACCCTTGCTGCCAGTTGTAGGGGAGTATCCACCTGCCCTCGAGGGTCTTAGTGAAAATGGAGAAAACTGGGCTTCAGGCTGCCCTGCTCTGTAAAGTGTTGACTCCAGAAGAGCTGTTGCTTGATGCTACATGTACTGGAGAACATCCAAAGTGCAATTAAATGTCCTGACCCCCTTCCCTGCCAGTGTGTATGCACAAACGTGTGCACACGCTCTTCCTTGGGGGATCTGATGTGAGTGAGGTGGAGTTGGAAGGAATGGCTTTCTTCACAAGAAGTTGTGTGTTCCCCTGCTTCTTTTGGCATACTGTACTTGGGCACCTCCAGGTCTGGCACTTTCTCAGCAAAGTTTCTTCATGGGAAGTGTCACTTCCCAAGTGTTTGACTCTTTGCCTGTCACAATAGCCAGGAACAGGACTCTGCTGCTGGGTGTTGAGGCAGAGCTGCCCCATGCTGATGCAGAGGAATGCAGGGGAAGTGACCCTAAAACGCTTTGTATGGTAGCTCATAGCATCTGCTCTTCCATGGTGATGCTTTTTGTTCTTTATGTTGACATCTCATGAATTTTTAGGGAATATTAGCTATGATCAGAATGGTTCACAAAGTATCCGGCTTTCACCCCCAGTGAGAGAGGTCAGGCATAATAATGCTTTCTGAAATCAGTTTATCTTTGTGAATGTGTATAGAATTTAAATGAAGCTTTTTATTCAACTTGCAGTCCTTCAATTGGAAGAGATGAATTGAAGAGAGATGTTGAACCCCTCAGTGAAGAGAATCTCATTCTATATTTAGATCTCTTTTATTTATTCATTTATTTTTCCTGCAGTATAACATAGTAGTGCTGACTAGGGAACATCTGCTACTGCAACACTCCCGTTTTCCTTCCTGAACAGTTTCTCCTTCTCCCCTTCCCCTATAGCTAGTTTACCTCCTCTCAGTGCTGCAGTCTTATGATGGTGGTTTTGGGGTAGTGGCCAGGCCCTCTTCAGGTGATTCAGCTGTTGTGATTTTCAGTGCCCACCTTGGGAAGATGATTCCACATGTACATTTGTCCTGTGGCTAAGAAATCCTCTCCTGTTACTAACTGAAAGGCTTCAATTTTACCCAGTTTCTATAGTCACAAGCTCTTTCTCTTTCCCCTCTTTTTTTCTGACTAAATGTGTTCTTCCTGCCAGCTGTTTATAGGTAATTAACTTTCCTGTCCTCTTTCCCCTCCGATTATTAGATTTTTGCTGAGTGATACAATAAGAGTGTTGCCATAAAAAACCTAGAATTTTATAATAGGAGTTTTTGCTCTGGAGGGTCTTTTCTGTTCCTGTTACTCCAGGTGTAAGGAGGAGATGCTGTGGTGTTGCTGGTACCACCAGGCCTGTCTGGTTTTGAGACTTGGGCTTTTCAGGCAAGAGCACAGCATCCAGTTTCTGCTTGCTTTCATGAGTCACGCTCTTTTGATCCTTAATCGTTCTATTCCTCTTGACTGAAATCCCTCCAATTTTTCTGTGTAATCCCATTAATGAGATAGCATCATTCTTCTGACAGAGGCTCCAGACATCTAATTTTATTGCACAGTTTTAACATAAGCCTCAGCTGGCACCATCTTGTTATGGGAACTTGACACATGCAATTGCTTTGCTGTTAGAGGTCTGGGCATTGGTTTTCTGATGTGATTGCTCTTTTACTTGTCCTTTCATCACAAGGCAGGCTTCTCTTTTTGCTTTCCTTTGCAGTTAGCTGCTGAATCTTGAAGAAACAAAACTTTTTTGCTGAGATCTAATCTCATTTAGTAATTCAATGGGATGGTTTTAAGAATAGCAGAGAAATGTCTAGTTTGAAGTAATCTGGGGGGAGCCCCCACCAAATCTGGGAAGTTAAACAATTGAACAAATTCAGAAAGCTTTTCTTTCTTGTCCAGTTCCACATCTGATGCAACTTTGTTGCCATCATGGTTTCTAAAATATATTTTTTACTTCTAGCAGAAGACTTAATACTCATTCCTTCTGTAACTGCACATCTGCACCTGCCTGGTTGGGTTGCATGTGCTTGTCCTTCCCACCCTTCTGGATTTGTGGTCATGATTTCCCCAAGCAGGAGAAATGGATAGTGTTCACACTGATTTGCAGCACAGAGCTTTAGGTGCACACATTTGGGAGTTTGTGGTGCTGCTTGCTCAGTCAGACAGGTTGACTTGGAGGCCATAGTTCCCAAAGGGCACCTTCTTGCCCCCCTTGCCCTCCTTTGCCCACCAGCCCTGTTTGCAAATGAGCAGTGACAGCCATGCACCCTGGGATTGGGCTGGTGCGGCCCCACGCTGCAGACAGCCTAAACCAGAGCAGGATTTCTGGGAACAATAAAGTACTCAGCCTCTGTGCTTTTTCCTGGGGTATCATATCTGCTTTAATTGAACCACGGCGTACAGTAGCTGAGAGGTAGATCTCTGGCCCCAGAGGAGCTGCAGCTTCTCATCCTTCAACTAAGGATGCTGAGGCAGGGCACTGGGATGCAGTGCCCAGAGAGCTGCCATTTCTCTGGGAGACACAGCTGAGGACCTGTGTGCATCCTGCCTCTTCCCTGCAACGGGCGTGGCATTATTGAATGCTGCATTACCAAGGGCTAAGGTTGGCAGCTGCTCCAAAGAATGAAAAAACCCAACTGGCATATTGTATACCTGTAAATGGCAAGTCTCAGCTTAAGCCAAACCACTCATTCCTGAGGAAAGACAAAAAAGAGTGAGAATAAATCTTTTGTTAGTAGCTGGACCACACTTTCATTCCCAGGTTCCTGATTTGATTTTATTTTAGTAGAGCATGTTTTCCATTTGGGTATGAATGTGATTCAGATGTGTGTATATGAAAAAGCATCCATTCTTGTTCAGATCCCAAGGATTTCAATTAGACTGTGGCTGTCCTACTTGTAGGTCTTTCCTGTCAAATGGGCACTCTTGTGTTTCAGCTGGAAACCTCCTTGTCGCTGATCACAACACTAAGTACCACCAGATGGAAATGCAAAATCTGGAGTATCTCCAGAAAATAAGTTACTCTCTACTCAGAAATGCCTGATTTCTCCATGCCTATTAACAGATCTTGTTTTAAGTTCTGTGTGGTTTATTCTTCCTTATGTCCAAATCGGCTTATATTGATTCTAATGTTTCTTGATTTCTGTCCCTTTGAGCCATGGTGGTGGCACGAAGGGAGCTGCCTAAATGACTCTCTCTCTTTTGCTGTAGCTTTTCCAGGCACTGATGCAGTAATGCAAAAGGACAGAGGTTAAAAATGCTGTCTGCAAGTTTTAAAGTAGTGTAGTAGGTTTAAATTTTTTTCCTTTTTATTGGAAGACTCTTCAAAGTGAAGTTAGTGCTGAATAATCAGTAGCTTGCCTGGGTCAGGCAATCTTATTCCTCCAGTTTCCACCAGTGGACAAGCTTTTCTCAGCAGCCTCGGAGGCTGAGAAGAGCATAAACAGTGCAAATAATTGTATTCTCAAGATAGTGCTTTTATGAAATGGGAAAATATATTTTAGTGAAATGGTATTTACAGGAATGATACTTGTTGCTTGCCTGTCTTATTGGATTGACTTGGTGAGCTTATTAATTCTGGCTTTGTGGAAGGTATGATGTGGAAACTTCTGGGGTGTATCTTAGTTTAAGATGGATGAAAGTCTTGTTTAACAATTTGTATAAATGGCATTTGTGTGGTAATGGCGTTTTAAAAACAAGTCTTGCACATACTGATAGAGATTTAAGAGTAGACAAGAGGTAACATAAATAAATGGAGTTTGGTCTTTCAGAGTAGCTTAATAGCTTCACTCCTGAGGCAAAAAGAAAATGTTTCCTGTACTAAGCTGGCTGCAGGCTTGTGACAACAGTGAGGTGAAGGCCCCAGCTGGGCTTCCGTGGCACCGGTGCAGTGTTAGGAGTGGGACACCAAGCTTGACTGGTGTAACTCTGGGGCACACTTGATGCTGGTACACGTACATCAACCTATGAACTGGATTTGGGTGTTTTCTGGGACAGCTGGGCAGCGCCCGAAGGGCCCTGACCTGTGCCTCCCCTCCAGCAGCAGCTCTGGCCCCTTCAGCAAAGCCACAGCCTGTTGTCCTTGTTCCTGCTCTTCTCCTGGCTTTGCTGGCTGCTGCCAACAGTTTTCATTTTCCCTTTGTCTCTCTGTCTTTCCCCCATTTTTCTTCTTTTCTCAAAAGTAGCTTTCATCATTAGAGACAATTCCATCACCTGTGGGCCCTACTAATCAATCTCCATGCATGTGAAATTGTCTCACATGTTTTGAGCAACAGGATGTACAGCAGTGTAGCAGAGAATGGAAATTTGGTCTGCAAGGCAAAAGCTCATAATAAGCTTATAGGATGAATAGACAGTAATATTGACTGAGATTTAATTATGATCTTTAGAATTACAATGTTTCTCATTGGGATACATATTAAAGAAATGAGACATTGTCTTAAAATTGCCCTGCTAGGCCTTATTCTAATTCCTTGTGTAAGAGAGTCATTTAGGAATAATGTCTTCTCAGATATTACTGACTATTTTTGGTTTTCTGCCTTGTTAATTTTGATTGCAAAGGCCTTGCAGCAGGGACTGTCTCTTACCACATACTTGCAAAATACCCCATTTCTACTCTACCCTACATGCCTCTATAGCAAATTTAGTAATGCTGTGTTGTTGCTTTTATTGATCATTGCATTTTTAGAACTTACAATGTTGTTACTTTTTTCCCTCTAGACCAGACTTTCCCAAGCTGTTTTCTCCAGCATTTCTGGCCTATGCAACCTCTTCCACCAGTGTCCCATCCTAATCAGCTCAGCCTTGGTGGTGGCCAAATCTGTTACCACTTGAGCATTCAGGGGAACAGCATGTTCCCCATCTGCTGGGCCTGGGGGCCCTTCAGCATTCAGAAAATGTCGAAATCGATGAGCCATCCTCCCAGCTTCAAACAGCCCATACAGCATGGCTTTGGTGGCGGCAATTCCAGCCTCATTCCTCTTCTCTTTCATTGCTCCCCAGCCCCTGAGTTTTTGCTCTGGATCGCTGAAGCATGGCTGAGTGGCTTCCCTCTGCTGCCCTGTAATTGTGTTACTGTTATTGGTTGGTTCTGTGTGTGGTCATACTGAATCAGACAAAATGCAACAAGAACACTGTCTCTCATGTCAATACCCAGAGACCAAGGTGCTCTTTACTGGTTTTATGTCCTGTTGACTCAAAATGGCTGAAAATGTATCCATAGTCTTTCTGAGATGGTAAAATCCAGATGACATAAATGGGCAGTTGAAAGTCTTGTGTTTTACTTAAATTTCCACAAATAATTTAAAAAGCCTTCTCCCATTGAACATTTATTGCTCTTTTGGCTACTAAAACCATGGCTGATTGGAAGCTGCACATATTCTTAAAACCAACTCACTTTATCCTTATAAAACTTAATAAAAGTGCTCTTTTTGCATCCATTCAGTGGTCCAAGATCATTATTTTGAGTGCAGTTGTAAATACAAGTCCCGCTAGCTGCCTGGTCTTCATTACCATTTTGTAGGCCTGTAATATTAAGATGACCATTAACTTTAATAAAGAAACAAATTAAACAAGTGAGGAAAGTTAATTGTACCATCACTCCCCAGCCTGCTGTTTTCCACCATGTTTAATTTGGGTCAGAAGCACAGAGCTTTATTTCTTCTTGCTTTATTAAAGGCATTCTAGTGTTATCTTTAAGCATTACTTATTTTGTGTTGTGAACTGAGAGATTGTTTTTCTGCTCCTTTCTCCCCTCATAAAATGAACCAAAAGGGCAGACATGAACTCTTGCATGGAGCAAAACTTAGTAGCTTCACTATATTTAGATACAGTGCTGGTTGGTGAGAGATGCAGAGGCTTTAATGATGCATTTTCCAAAGGTGAAGTGCATCAAATATACTAATAACCCAACAAGTATGCTATATAAAGATTAAGTATTGTTTTTACTTTTTATTTGTTTAGTGTTACAGAAATGAAAGAAAAAAAAAGAGTAAGATTAATCCTGAAGTTGTGGAAGAGTAAACTGCTTGCAGAAACCTTGAAACATGACTTTATTGGCTGAATCTTGTTCTAACATTGAAAATGGAGAGTTGCATGTGCTCATTTCTGTTTCAAAACGTGCCCATATGGTAAGGTCCTGCTCTGTACCTGTGAAACTGCTGGGAGTTTTGCTGTGGGCTCCACTGAGAGCGAGGTGGGATGAGCTGTGCAGGACAGCAGCAGCCCTCAGGCAGCACTCACTGCAGGATATTTGACACTGGCTGCTCTCAGCTTAAGAAAGAGTCTTTCTTGCATATGATTTTTTTAATTACATGCATGGAAAACCCATTTATGTCAGTGAGAATTTATACTTTAAATGTGTGCAGAGGATCTAATAGAAACATGAAGGGTAGATGCAAGTCCAGAAGGTTGTTAAAGCATCGTAATGCTTCATTTCCTTATGTCCAGGAGTCTTAGGTGGAGAATATAAATTGGGTAAAGCAATTGAATTAATCTTTAACTGAGTCTGCTTTAAATAGTATCTTCTTCAGTGTTCAGTTTTGCTGTGTTGGATGTATTTTGGCATAACTTTATTTGCTTACTGGTAAAGTGGCATTGTAAGAATAATGTATACTGAGAGCAGTGGAAGTTATGTCTTATGTCCTCTCAGATATATTGGTGGTATTTGTTTTTTCCTTAGCATTTGCACTGGTGACATTTTTTAAGCCATGGTTCAAGTAAAGGGCATCTTGTTATTCAGGAAGTTCTTACATCCCATCTAAAAATGGTCATATATTGCAATCAGCTTCATATTTCTGCTTTAGCTACCTTCATAGAAGAAAGTATCTGTCTGTTTTCTGCATATGGTGGAGCAACCTTGCTCTGAATATATGTGTATTAATTAAAGGAAATCAGTTTTGCCTACTTCGATTTCCTTTTGGATTTTCATTTAAAAATTGTGTCTCAAATTATTTTAAAGAGCTCCATAAAAAGAATAAGACCGCTACCTTGGGAGGAGAGCACTGGTGACAGGGAGGATTTCTGGGAGCTGCCCTGCATGTTTGTGGCCAGCAAAGGGCTGGAAATATGCTGGGTGCAGGGCCTTTTCCCTGTAGTTCTCCTTGGGTTTGCTTCCAGAGGGAGGGCATATTGTCAGGAAGATCAGGGAGTGAGCTGGGCTTCATAGAGATGTGTGAAAATACACTGAAAATAGTTGTGTGTTTGTGCACACTCCCAGGAGGACTGGAGGACTGTTGTCCCTACTTGTTGGGCTGCATGGAAAGGCTTCCAGTTGCTGTGGACCATGCAGACAGACCAGGCACCTGGGAAGAGAGGTCCCGCTGCCCCAGTGCTGACAATTTGTATTGAGGGGGCCTCCTCAGTTCCTTGGAGTGAGGCTCAGGGTCTCAGCCTTTGTCTGTGGAGAGACCTGTTCCCAGCCCTGCTTTGTCTTGCATGAAGAAATAAGAGCAGAAAGGTTGCACCAGGTAAGCCAGACTTTGTTCAGATGTATGTGTGTCCAAGCCCATCTTCTTTGGCCGTAGACTGCAGAAAATAACCCCTGAACAATAAAATCCCCTTGAAAATGCGAGGGTATAAAAAAACCACAGCATCCACTGGCATGTTATGCTTTGCTCCTCCCCTTGGTGGATGTATTTCATCACTTGCACAACCATTGTGTACATTACATTTCTTCTTACTGCTGTAGTTCTGCCTTTATAGTGGATGCATTGGGTCCCAGTGAAGAAAGTGGGTGACAATGCATGATATGGAGCCTGGGAAAAATGTTTTTAACTTAAACAGAAATCCGCGTGGTTGGAATCTAGCACTTCCTTTGGCTTCAGAGCTTTGACATTATTAGTTGCCTTTGATTCAACAAAAGCTTTAATTGGAAGTCATCGGCCCTTGATTTTGTTAGCAAATGGTATTTATCGGCAGAAGTCATCTAAATCAAACCTCCTAATGTAAAACAAGGCACTAAACAGTTTATATTTCACTTAGTTACGGAAGAGGTAGTGATTGGCATTCAAAGAGCACTATGTAAAATGCCAACATATAGGAATTAAAAATGCTCTCTGTGACTTGGTTAAGAACAAGCACTGTCCATTCCTGAATTTCCACCCTTGCTTGTAAAAGCAGCTGGGAAACTTGTGAGGTACTGGGGAGGCCAGACACTGTGTGCAGGTGAATGCTCAGTCACTCTTTACTGTGTATGATTTGTACTTCTGTAGTATTTCTGAACCAGGATGATCCCCAAACCCCTTCTAAAACAACTTTGTTGTCCCCTGCTGTTCAGCTGCCGTTCTCTGCCAGCAGCCCTGTTTGCAGAGGTCAGAGCAGCTCACCAGAGCTCGGGGGAAGGCTGTGTGGGCACACTGTACTGTGGATAAAATACACAAGGGGAAAACTGAAAAAGATGATGCGAATTAAAATGCATACTTCTATTAAGTAGTAATCCATTGAATGAAAGTACTAAAAAGCAATATATATTAATGAAATTCCTTTGATATACAAAGCTCCACAGAATACTTCCGTATCTTGAAACACAAACGTAAGTTTTTTTGTCAATTTTAGAAATACCACTTTTCAGGGCACTTGGAACTGTTGTTTAATTATAGCTGTCTTTGTAGGAGATAACATACCAAAATAGTTTTCTCTGAAAGAATATTTAAATGTTCAAAACCAATTTAATCTCTCTACAGCAGGAAATATTTAAATTTTGAAATTCTAAATTTACAGAATACCTTAGGAGATACTCTTCAATTACACATATATACAATGTCATATAGCTTACGCCAGTAAGTTCCAGCTTTTGCAATCTGGCACAAAGCCAGGACACCAGTGTGAAGCACAGTGGCAATAGCAAGGTCCTAGATAGCTACAGATGTGTCAGGGTATTTATCTTTTATGCTGTAGAAAATATTGTGCTCATTGCAATTGTTCAGGCAAAGCCTTCTGGTCATAGGAGCTAATTGCTTCCATAATAATTAAAGTTCAAATATCTAAGACCTAATAGCTTTAGACATATAAAAATTTAAATGAGATTGAAATTTATTATGTTGGTTACGCTGAGCAGATGCTGCAGTCACTGTCAATTGTTTTGTTCTAGCGTGTCCTTGAGAAATATTTCCATCTTTGTGCGGCTATTGAAACGTTAAGGATGGAGCTGTGGTTTGTGTTGCTGGAGAACACAGGAAGCCGCTGCTTCTCCATGGCCCTCGGGGCATTAGGGACCCTGCTGTGAGCTGGCTCTCAGGAGGAGGAGGCACCCTTCCTTCATAGCACATGAAATTATTCTTTAACAGAATCAAAAAACTTCTGGTTCTGCTCTCTCGTATTGTTGTAATGGGCACCTCCCCACTCACCAGCATGAAATGTGCTGGGAGAGGTGTTGGCAGATCTTTTCAGATGTGCTTTTTCACAACAAAGGCATGTGTGCTTATTCTGTGAAGGTATTCTGTGTGGCTCTTCCCCTGAAGCCATGGATATTGTTTCTTTGATTTCCATTAGAATACTGCAAAATTTGCATTTGGCACTGGGTACCCACTGCTCACACTAGTTTGAGCCAACATGAGCCTTCTTGGGAATTTGTAATCTCTGCTTACAGCTGTACTATGCCCAAACCCAGCAGTACTTATTTTGGGGCCAGTCCTCTGTGCTGAAAGCTTCCCACTGGAGCAAATTACATTGGCAAGCAAGCAGGCTGAAATTGGATTACAGATCCATTCTCCTGCAGATGAGGTACCAGTGGCCATGTCCGTAGGTGCACAGGCTGCTGGAATGTAGATTCATGTTGCAATCCAAAATGCTTTATGTCATAAGAGAAAAGAAGGTCCTTTGTGCCACCTCTGTTTCTATTAGTTCCAGAAGTAATCCTGTTCTCCTTGTACTACTGCAATATAGTCTGCAATGCTGTATAAATGATGTATAAATACTGTATAAGTGATGTATAAATACATTAGCTCAGAAGAGAAAGAAACTTTTCCATTCCATGATTTGGATGTCAGTGTCTGAGACTAATAACATCTTTTATTTATTTCATTAAAAGATTTTTTTTTTTTCTTTGCGTAGTTAATTAGAGGTTCATAACAATAACCATGGCAGTGCTTCTGGGCAACTTCAAGGCCTGATGCAGGTTATCCGTTGCTGATCAATTACCTTTATTGTAAACTATTGTGAATATTTGACTTCAGGCTGGTGGGTAATTCAGGAAGCTTTCTTCTCTGAAACTCTAGGTCGTATAGGGATAACAGGTGCAACAGAAGTATGAGGGTTTTTTGTTTGTTTGTTTGTTTTTTCTCTAAGAAAGGAAGAAAGGAGACAGATCAAGTTTAAAATTTACAGCCTGGTTTGGAAAATGAGTAAGTACTCCTAGGTTAAGAACCTCCCTTGTATTACTAACCCAAGAATCTTTGGTATTCACCTATAGTCGTTTCACAGCAAGATCCTATTAAATGATACATATTGCCACAGAAGTAAGATACTGAATTTCACAGCAATGTAAATTTGGAATTAAGTTTATCACGTTTTATCAGGGAATGAAAAACTAATGTTGAATTGGTAGTGCCCTGTTAACTTTGATGGAACAGAATATCCACCTAGGGTCTGGTCCATCCCTTTTTGGAAGCTGATGTTTATTTTATTTGCCTGTTAGATATTAGCATTGCTTTCTGAGTGCTGGAGCATAGCACACTGAGGAAAAAGAATTACTGAGTTAATCAGCTAGGCCATGATGACATGATCTTTTGATTAAAGTGCTCTCTGGATTTAAATGGCATGGCAGTAACCTGCACTTTATAATCCCAAACCTGAGATGTAGATAACCTTACATTTAATAGGTGTTCATACACAAACATTTAAAGTAGAAGAAAAGTAACTTAAATGAGCAAATTTGGGAAGATGAGCAAGTTAAAAGTGTCTTTATAACTGTGCTTTATAAAGTTCACTGAAGATTAATTGAACTGCTCAGAAAGATTTGTCAATGAGTAGTTATTTGATGGGATTTTTTTCATCCTTGGGGACTTGTTTTATTTCAGTGTTTGTTGTGGGTTCGCCCATCCCCCAATTTATTTTTCAGAAGGGGGGAAGGCAAGTTTCAAGTCAGAAACAGATTTAAATTAATTTCTCCAAGATTAAAGAGAGATTTTCCTAAAGACTGGTACAGTTAAGTAGTAAATTGGGAGAGATGATAAGGAAAATAGAAAATGAGATAAGGTAAGATAATATACGTGTGTTGTGGTTATTTTGAGAATGTCATTGAAGTTGATTCTGAGTGTTCTCTGGAACAGGATGAGCAGAAAACAAACTGGTTTTAATTCTTTATGGAAGCTGCTTTTTTTGACTGAATTATCTGTAGGCTGGGAGTAATTCCCCTGTGCTGATGTCCGACACATTCTTACAAATGGTGCAATAATACACTTCAGCTTTGTCAGCTGTTTATAACCACAGTGGCCAGAATCCCCATGGGAGTTATCATTAATGGGATGCAGTTTCTGGGTTGGCTTTGCTATGGTATAAATTGGCATATTTCCTTTGACCGAACTGCCATGCTAAGTTATATCATTTAAGAATCTGGCATTCTCGTTTGACATGTGGCTTGGAGTTCCTGCTGATTGAAAGCAGTCTGTTAATAAAATCAAAGTAATTGAATACAGCCTATGGGAACCAGTGCTGTTTGTCATTTGTTATTAGGCAGAAATGTTAAAAATATTAAGTAATTCTTGAAATGATTTTTATGAAACAGTGTAATAGTAATTTAAGGAAAGGTGTGTTTTCACCCCAGAGCTTTGCCTTGAGTTGCATTTGCAGGCCTTCATACAAGGCCAAATAAATTGTGTCACTCTGCATTCCCAAATGGGAAAAATAATACACATCTAAGAAACATATTGTATATGTAACTTAAGTTTGGAACAGTTTACAGCACTTCCTTATAGTGAGGATAAACTGAATGACTTTAATTACCAGTGAGTTACTGATGAACTGCTCTAAGGTTTTTGTTCTGCAAGACTTTCCTTATCTGCGTATGTAGGGTTTTGTTCAGTGTTATCAGTTTTATGCAGACAGCGTGTGTCTTCAGGGTGGCATTTGTCCCAAAGCAAGGGACTGGTGTATGGCTGTGGCCGTAGCTGTGCTCTGAAGGAGGTTGAACGCGGGGCAGCGGGTGTTGGCTGGAGCGGGAGGCACGTCTCTAGAGACAGCCCCATGCCGTGGTGCCTGTGCATGGCTGTGCATCCCAGCTCCTGGCCCTCCCAAGTGAGCTCAGGGGCCATGAATGGCACCCCAGCAGCCGCTGAGCATTACTTGGCAGGGTGGTGCCTCTCGTGCAGCTTCTCTGAGTGGTTACAGCCCCCAAGGAACTCGCTGGCCTGACCGCCCGCCCAGCCCGACTCCCTGGGCATGGCTGCCGCTGCCTCATGCTGCTGTGGTGCTCCACTGAATGCTCTCAGGCATGTTTACCTAAGGTGCAAATGTGGCCTTTTAAAAATTGTTTTGTTTGTGGGCCATTAAATAAAAGATGGGCAGGAAAACACATGCTAGTTTCTGTGTCCTGGTCCTGCTCAGCAGCTGCAGTTGTGTCAACTTTTCAGGTTCTGTGTGTGGTACTGTCACAAGCAAGTGAGCCTGGGTTAAATAAGTAAATAAATAAATATGATCAGGCCAGAGACTTGGGATATCTGTGTACCTCCCTGGGATGCTGACTACACCAGTTGGTGACGGGGCTGCCCCAGGCCCAGCATGGCTGTCACCTCCCAGAGCCATTCCCTGGCTCTGCCTCAGGGCCGTAGTGGGGCTATCTGCTGTTCCTTGGTGGCTGCTGGCCATGTTGAGTGGAGCAGGGATGGTTTTTGTGTGTTCTCTACGTTCAAGTGACTCCATCCTTTCTGGCCAGGTGGCCCCCTGCTGCCATCTGGGTATGGAAGAGAGTGAGGACATGTCTGGCTTTGTCCTGGGCCTCAAGGGCCCTTGCTGGCCACTGCTCTCTGACTCAGGGTTCTGGCCCTGGCCCTGGCAGTGCCCCCAGCCAGGGGCCAGGGCCAGTATGGGACAAGTCCCAAGGGTCCCTTGTGTGCTCCCAGGTGTCTTAGCATCCCCAAAATGGGCAACTGCCTGTGCCTATGGGCTATGGGGTGGACATCTGCAGCTTTTCTGAGCCATCATCATGTTGATAACTTAAGCCAACAGCAGTAAGCCCTTCCTTAGTAAGCAAAAGCTCTCTGGTGTGGCTTTGGGTGGAGAGGTGGCCAGAGCAGCCATCCCATTCCTTAGATCCCCCTTCCTGTCCCTTTTAAGGACGCTTGCATGTGACAATAGGCCTGAAATCAGACATTGGTGACTTGTGGCCCTTTGAAATATTCTCAACAAGAGTTTATGCAGTGGGAATTAAATTCCTATCATTCTGGAAAAAAGGGTTGCACTTCGAGTCCTTCCCTGTGGCACTAGAGGACTCTCAGAGAGTCTAGTGTGCAACCAGAGAAGTTTAGGTAATTTATCCCCTGGACTTGGTAGTGTGAGCCTTGTGAACTATCACGAGGCACTCTTGCTGTCTCTTTAGATTTGTTAGCATGCCCTCATTTTGCAGTCGAGTCCTCATGTTCTGCCTGTGGCTCGGCTGCATGATGGGGGCCTTGCTGGGGATGGTGAAGAGCAGGGAGGGAGGATGGTCAAGAGCCCCGCTTGATGTTTGCACTGCCAGGCAAATGGCCAAAGGAGGGGCATCTTTCAATTAAATATGGTAATATTGCAACACATTTCATAGGATTATTTTTATTCAGGTAGCTCCTCAGTAAGGTAGTGAATTTTATTTTGAAGTGAGACGTGGAGACGATTATGGAGATCTTTGCATAATCTTTCCCCCGTCTTTGAATTAGATTGCATGTTTGTTCTCCACTAGCAATTACCTTCATGTCAGTATTAAGTACAAGAGGTTATAGAAGTTCACGATGTTTCTCACATTGTAGCAGCTTTCTGCATACCAACCCCTTTGCCCTTTCGACTACATGAAAAACTATAAATGTGTCAAACAGGAAGATTTAAATAAGTGCTGTTAAGGTCCCAGACACTCATTCCAGAGCTTCAATTTCTTAAGAGCTGTCTGAGCTTTACTTTACGTGCAGCCACACAGTCATGCCGACTGAAGTCCTGCTAATTATTTTGGAGACATTTTTGTATGATGTGTCTTGAGAAAAGAGTCTGAGCATCTGTGAAACAGATGAAGTGAAAATTCCTCTGGCGTCTATCAGCAAACATAAGCAGGTGGAGCTTTTCCAAGTTTCTGCAGCTGAGGGAGGGGCTCCAGAAAACACGGTTGTTTGCAACACAGAGGGAAAATGAAATTAAAAATAATTACTTATATATCTTCATTTGATGCTGCCTTGTCATGTAAGGCCAGTTCAGGAACAGCAGCTTTCTGCTTCATTTCAGGGGCCATTGTAAATTGATTGTCAGGTTTTTCTAGGAAATGAACAGGGCACTGCAGACTCTAAGATGCAAATTGCTGAATCTAGAATTGTGCACTGCAAATAGGGCTCATTTCTCAGTTTGTAAGGTGTTAAAATGTTTACACTTACTGCCCGTGCAAGGTTAATCAAGGTAATTTCTGAAATACATTGCTGTATCAATCTCCTAATGGAGCATTCCTGAAAATCAAATGGTTTGTATGTTTTAAGGCAAACCCCAGGAATTTAGAAATAAAAAAAATATGCCACTGGTGCCCACTAAAGGAAATGTGTGTGGTAAGAAGCTGTTTTTGCTGCCCAGGGTGAAAGGCCAGCTGGCATCAATTAGCACTTTATGCACATGCACTTTTATAGAAATAATTTTTACTGAGCAGATCTCAAAGCCTTTCAGTGCCACTTAGTTAATCCTCCTAACAATCCTGGGCAGAGCTGCCCCATTATACACATGGGCAGGCTGGAAATTGGGGAGGTTTAAGTGACTAATCCTTAGCTGCAGAGTGAATCAGTTCTGTCCCATCTTATCTGTCTTTGCAAGGCAGTGCTACCTTTTCTCAGAAGGGAAACCAAAAAACAACATACAAGTTACAGCAATGGTTATGCTGTGTGTTTTAGAATATCCCCCATAAAGCACTGCCTTTAAACAGTGTATAGGACAGAAATAAGATTTGTTTATTACATGAAGGACAACTACAAAGGATTAAGTAATTTGTACAATAATTGACTTCTCTACTTCAAGTTCATTGTTGATGTTTTTGTATAACTGCATAGACAAAGAATGACATTTCCCAGTACATAAGAGAAAGCCTTGCTGTCTTTTCAAGAAGGAGAGACTAGATTATTTAAAAATAAATTCTTTCTTCTTCTAAGAGCATGACTATGCAAAAATGCAGGCGTGCTAAATTCGACCCAGGGTGTGAAATGAGCAAATGTCCTTCACTACTTTCTCTGAAGTTTGCGCCCACTTAAAACAAACTGCTGCCTGTTTTCCATTGTAGTCTTTAAGGCCAAGAAAATGCAATTAAAACTTGCAAATATGTGGCTAACCCGATAGTTCCTCAGTGTCATGATCGGACCCTGGGATGAGAGCTTGGTACCTTTCTTTATGACTTTATTGTGCGTGGGTTGTCGGTTCCTTTCACATGTGGGGTGGGGAGGAAGTGTGAGGGACTCCAGGCTGTAGTTGAGAGGAAGATGTCACAAATGTCATCCCTAAAGCACTGGATCTTTCTCTATGAGATTCCAAGGTGATGAGGAGTTTTAGTTTTTTTTTTTTTCCTGCCCCAGGAAGGTTGTTAAAAAGGAAGCAGGGAATAAATAGAAAAAAAACTGCCTGGTTCCCTAGTATCTCATGCTGCTGTGGAAATCAGACAGTAAATAGACAAATTATCCTGTAGTCATGCCTGACTGTAGCCTCAAGGTATGAAGTGCTTCTTTATTTCCAGCTGACAGGAGGTATAAACGAGGATCATCATTGTGAATGAGCCGGAGATGCCCTGTGGTTTAACCCTGCATTTGGTTAAGCTGGTGTGCTGGTTTGCATCTCAGGGCTATCTTTTCAATTAATTCTTCCAGAGCTGATGAGCTGAATAACGGGAAATGTATTAGGGGGCATGTGCCAGGTGCTGGTGGAAGTGCTGCTTGATTATACAGATATTAAAAGATATTTTTAATAGAGTGCTGTATATTTATAAGCAAATTCCCTATTCATTTTAGAGCAGTATAACTCCGCAGCAACTGCACTAAACATGTAGAATTGCTCTGATATCCCCCCACTGCAGTATAAAGCACAGTTGTAAGTTCCTCCAAGATGAGAGGAGTGTTGCATATAAAGCCAACTACATTTTGTGTAATATAGGAAACATATTGTTCATATTCTACCAAGTGAAATCTGTTTTGTATTTCTTCTGCTGAGGGTCCAGATCATATAAATGATTGTGGCCATTGCTGTATAGCACAAAGCAAGCCATGGTCTTTTCATGTCTGGAACAATTCGACATAATCAAAATGTATATGAGATATTTAAGATGCTTGTTCAGCATATAGAAAAGCTATGGTGCAGGCTGCTATTCCCAACTGTAAAATTCAGAGATCTTAGTAGAAAATGAAACCCCCGAAACACCATGCATTCTTCACAGTTAATATATATTAACTTTATCCAGTGTTTCATTCTCTCCCTTCTAAACATAAAAGAAAGGTAAGATAGCATTGGCCAGTGTTGTTCTCATCCTCTTATAAAGTGTGAATAATGCCTATATCCTTGACTTTTCCCTGGGTCCAGTTACCTTGCACACCCATCACTGGTTTGGACAGGAGATGGGTGTGAGGGTGGTTGAAGGTTTCACAGTGTTAGGAGTGTGTCCCTAAAATCTTCTGTGCCAACCACCTCTTATGTTTAGATTTCAGATTTTCCATGTCCCTCTCTGAATTATTTTGTAGAAACTGTACAAAAAAACTAGGAGAGTGATTATGCTTGGCCCTACTGGATAGATAGCAGAACACTCTGGTATTGATACCATGAGTAAATCCTCATGGTTTCCTGGCAGTGAGAAATGAAGTTATTTAGTTTTTTCAAAGTTTTGGTTAATCAGAATGGATTTACCTGGTTCACTTCAACATGTAGGGGTGACAGAAGTGGACACTGTCCTTCCCTCCCACCCCTTTTTCATTTTTTTGGTAAGACAGACAACATTATATATTACCCAACAAGCACAAAGTTTAATCAGGCTTCATGTTTTTTCTGGGGGTCAGATATAAACAGGAAAGGTTGTATGCACAAAAGAACAAGTCCAGTTTACTAGGTGATATTTTTAGCATCCCTCAAGACAACTAAAATGGGAACCTGTCTCAAAGCAAATCAAGACTGTTTTTGCAGGGCTGTGAGCAGTATGAAATGCAAGTAGCATTGGCTGGAAATGCTACTTTCAAGTCCTTTAACAAGTTCTCCAAAAGATTGGCTCAAACAAACAATTTTCCAAATTATTTTGTTTAAAAAAAAAACCAAAATAAATTCCAAACCTTATAAGGATTTTTTTTTTAAGCCCACAGAATTAATATTATCTTGGGGCCTTTTGTTCCTCTTTGCAGAATACCATGAAGAAAATCAGTTATTGCCTTTATTTCACTGTCACTTACTTTAGATTGAACTGAGATTGATTGCTTCTCTGTGATATTCTGCACTAGTAGCAGTGGAGAGTATGAAGCAATCAGTTTAGTCCTGATCTTGGTTGTCAGTGAATGTAGATTCAATTAAGTCAATTTATTTGTATTTTTTCCTGTTCATATAGTCAGTTCCCCTGCTCTCTCATTGTCTGAAATCTGCTTTTTAAACCATAATTTTAGATACAATTTTTAGTCCTGTTTGAAGTTCATGATGACTATTCCTTTGATATTGGTAGTAGTTGGATTTGGCTGAAGGTGCTATTGCATTTTATGACTCTTGTTTGTTCTTTCCTTTTTTATCCTTTAAATAGCATACCTTTGACCAGCAGATTGCTGACCTTGGCATTTTTTTAATATTAAAAGAAACAAAAATAAATGGCTCATTGAAGATGTTAAAAGAAGAAGCTGCAAAGCAGAGAAAGGCAGTTTGAGAATTCACAGTGATTGGATATTTCTTGTGGTACTTTTTTATTTTTTGATATTTGTGTGTGCAGAGAGGCTCAAGAGGCACAGTAGTGGTTGTTTACTGGTGGAAATACCCCCTTACAACCCCAATCAGGGTAACTGCATATACAGGCAGAGCCAGTTGATGTTTGTGTGTTGCATGTCCTGAGTAGTCTGTGGAACAGAAGCTATAAAAATGGCCTCTGACGTGTTCCTTTCCAATGTTTTTTCTCACTCAAAGGAAATGTTTTTATTCTTTTGTTATGTATTTTTATACTTATTTGCTTCTTGGCACTCAGTTTCCCATAAAATCAACATCTATGTTTAAAAATATTTTTTTCAAGAGAGGTTGTCCTAAAATGCATATGGTTGTGATGGTATTAATTTAAAATTAGATGTTCCAAAAGATCCCACAGAGGTGAACTCATTTGAGAAATAGTCTATCTCCGTATAATGGAACATATGTTTATCTCAAGAATGTTGCTAACTCTGTCTGGGGATATTACCAATGAGAGAGGCAGTAAAAGTGAAGGATCATTCATATGTTTGGAAGAGTGCTTTTGGGTTCATGTAAGCCTGTGGTACGTGTTTGAGATACATGGAGAAGTACAAGCATTTTGGCTAGTCCAGGCTTGCCTCACCATTACCTGTGTGGGCTGAGATATTTGTGTCTCATTTGCATTTTGCTTACATAGGGTAAAACAAATGGACTGGATCATCATCTTGTTCTCTATTTGACCTCCAGCAGCGGATGCCTTGAAGAAGGAGAAACTGAAAAATAAACAAAAAGACATTTGTGTGCACCTGGCCAATTGCTCAGTGTCTAAGGGGTGTGGGATAAATCCTGATCTCAGCTGGTGAGCATCTTATGAATCCTCTTATCCTTCAAGCATGAGATTTGATTACCTCAGGTCTTTCTCTTCATGCTCACATAGCTGTAAATATAACACCTGCTGTGTTACCTAACTTTGTAAAATTACCCATTTTATAACCCTTTGACCAAGGAAGTACACTTGGTTAAAAGAGGGAGGGAGCCTCTTTGTCTCAGCCAGTAACGTCAGGCCAGGCAAAGTAAAAGTGATTTTTCCTGCTGTGTCCCCTGTGAAAGCTCAGAGACTACATCTGCTATGCGCTCTTCCTGAGGCAGAGGTGTTCTGCTCTGCCTGTGCTGTTCCCAGTATAGTATATGATGCATACATGGCAATAAAAATATATTCAAAGTTAAACAGACTAAAATGATTGCAACTGCTGGTGATCTTGTAAGTTGTTCAGTCATGCAGTCTGGAGGGTGAGTCTGAATGAGAGATGCACTCAGATCAGGGCTGAAATATTTGAAATACCTCTGAATCCTCTGTGACTAGCAGAACATGGAGAAGGATACTCTTGACCAAATACCTCCTTGTTCTTACTGAGTGCTTAGATTATGGGTTACAAAATAAACTTTAAATGATGTGCATTTAAAACCTGATTCTCTGTATCTCTCCTTGAATGTAATACCTACAGAAAACGCCATTTGAAATGCAAGGGCAATTATAAAGTCTTGCTTGCAGAAGGGAATATTGTAAATTATTGATAAATGACTGTAGGCATATAGGTTATAGACATAGCAATCCTTACTGCCAGTCCTGAAATAAAGCACAGTTCAATTGTATTGTGCAGTAAATTTATGCAAATTAATTGTCTTTCATACTGATGAAAGCTGTTTTCACTCTGGGCAGGATGACATGACTCCGATGTCTCATCCTGTTTTTTCCTCCCCTTTTCCCTCCACCCTGATCTCTGGGCGCACACTCTCATTGTTTTTTTCCTTTTTCCCCTGCAGTCCCTCTCTGTATTCCAGACGAGGAACCTGTTTTTAATTTTCATGTGTCATGTCTGTCTCATAAAACACACACACTGGATCATATGACTGTTGTGCAATATTAGAGGGCTGTTGAAATAAGTATCACATAGAAGGCCTTGTAAAGTCATCTTGAAATAAAAAGTACCAAGTTTCAATTTTGAAAGGGGCAATATTTCCATGCAGATGAGAGAAGTAAAGAGGCACTGGCCACGAATAACAAGTACATTTGAAAACAGTCCTTGTAGCTTTTACCCCAGTTGCTGTCACATGGGCAAGTGTATTAGGGGGGGCTGTCTCAGCCCCTCAAGGGGAGCATGGTGGGATGGTTCTCCTGCTGTGCCATGGGCTGTATTCGGCATGGTGGTGGCCCCTGTGCTGTGCAGGGAACAAATTTGCCATCCAGCACTGACCCAAAGTGTCATCTTTGGATCACAGGCATGGTCCAATTACGAAACAGCTACAAATAAGTTATGTTTTTCTGCCATGTCCTAAGGCTCTGCGTGACTAACCGTTTAATAAGGTTTTATTTTGCACATGCAGGCATAGCTTTTTTGTCCAGTGTATGAGTTCAGTAATGCAGTTTCAAGAAGTCTGTGGGAATTAGGCAAGGGAAAAAGATCCTTCATGGATGTCGGCTGTAGACTTCAGTATGTAAGTCTTGTGAATGAGGGACGCCACTGTGTAATTCATTCACTTTTGCGGTCAGTGCTGCATTTTTCTTGAGTGGGTTGCAGCAGGAATAATTACAGGAGTTTTAAATAAGTGGTCCAGATGAAAGCATGTGTTTGTTCCCAGTCGCTTGTGCAATAATACACTTCCTAACCTGAGGTCCCAGAGGGTGGTATTACAGGTACACGCATCTCTACTAAGTGGAAAGCTGTGGGGATTTTAATGATGCATATTGCTGCTAAGTTGCCAGGCTGATCTGGAAAGAACTTGTTTTCACAGGAGTCCTGCAACATCAGCTCCACAGCACCTATTGCAGCAGGACCCAAACTGTTTTCAGGCTCTTTTCTCTGGAACGGGTGAATTGGAGCCAAACCCAGACCCTTCTCCTCCACTCTCTTCCCTGCCCCTCAGCTGAAGCAGCACAGCAAGGAATCAAACTGATGATGAAGTGTAAAAGAACAAGGGAAACTGTAAAACATGTCGGATTTATAGAAGCAAAACCCAATCTTTTCTACGTAAGTACAAACCTGTTGTGCAAGGGCTTTAGACACAATGCAGAACAGGAGTGTAGCTATTGAGTGCCCACATGGAGGGACAGGGCTCTGCAGCTGCGTGACGACTGACAGAACATCATCATTTTGAGATGACTGTTTCCTTCAGGACAATTTCGTATTCCTGTTCTACAGAATATAAATAGTGGCAGGAAGGAGTTCACAGAGAAGTCTGTTAACCTGGAGCACGTATACACAGTCTTTTCTTGTTACTGCTATTATTACACCCATCTGTCTCATTTGAGAAACTGTCCTTTGCTTTTCTCTTGTGCTGTGTTTCTTGATTTGCTGTCGTCTGAGTGTGTTGAATTATAGATGGCTTTCATGAGTGGAATAACAAGGGATGGACAGCAAGGGCACCCACACTGTCACATTGCTTCATTTTTTTCCTGACTTGGCTTTCATGGTATTGGGTTGGGTAAGGCCTGGAGGGGCTGGAGGTGAGCAGAATATGCCTGCCCTTCACGTCTGACATGTCTCCTGAGTTTTGGTTGGCTCCTGTATTCTAACAAACTCTTGCTTGATTAAAATAGCTGCTAGGCCATTCCTCACCCCTCTCCTTTGGAGACTGTCCATTTTGCTTTCAGATTGAGAGCAGAGGTGTGAAAGTGCCCTTTACTGCTTCTGGACCTGCATACCAGAAGCAAGAGAAACATCATGACCTTCCAAATTTGTTTTAAAGGTCACTCATTTGGTGCAGAATTGCAGTCCTGTGCTACCGGGGGTGAGAGCATCTTGCAGTGACATAGCTTGGAGAGCTGGGGCTGCCTACACAGTCCATGGCTGAGGGTGGCTGTTGGTGTGGGCTTTACAGAGAGCTTTATGGTATTTCTTCCTGGCTTGCACCAGCCAGGAGGGCTGAGCTGTTTGTCTCCATGCCTGTCCCTGGTGAATACTGCACTTGCCAAGGTTGGCACCCAAACAGACTGCGGAGGCAGAAGCAGGAGGTTTTTAAGATCATATCTCATGGTCCTGAAAACCTCTTTAAAACACTAAATTTTTGGTAGTTCTTGCTGGGCAGTCTTTTAGGAGAGAAGTGCTCAGTGAAAAATACTGTCTGGGCAGGAAATGCTGATTGAAATACAGCTTGCTTTATGGAGCTGCCTTAGTAAGGAGGAGGGACTCTTTGTGCCACTCGGTGGATGCAATTGTTTGTCAAGAATAGGAGGTTTTGGTTCTTAACGTGCAGCTTTTTTTTTTTTTTTTTTTTAAGAAAGACTGGTGTACAGTGAGCTGAAAAACCAAAAGCAAACAGAAGGGTCATGACTCTGTCTTCTCCCTCCTCTCCAGGTGCAGGAGAGGGGGAGAGAATGCAGCACACAGGTTTCCAACTGATCAGAACACGGTATGGCAGCTGCAAGCGCTTCGCTGTCGGGTGGAGAGGTAATTTCAGCACTTCTGTGTGCTGATGTTTTGCAAACTGCCGTTGTTTCAGAGACAGTTTTTCCACATGTGCATACTTGGAAAAAGCAAAATATTTTTACTTAGGATTCCTGGACTCCCCTTTGAGCCTCTCGTGTTGTACTGAGATTCTTGGACTGCTTTAGGCTTTTTGTAGAGTTTCTTTGCACTGACTCAGAGGAAGATTTCATATATGTGGTAGCAAATTACAGTCTGACGGGATGGTATAAACCTGGAGTTGTTCCAGCACAGTAACTGAATCAAAATCTGAAATGGAATTACACTGCTATTTCTAGATCCTTTTCACGAGTTTATTCTATTTTGCTTTATCTTGCACTGTGTTATGTTTTAAAAATGCCCAGAATAAAACAGATTTGTTTTTATGGTGGGTATTTTTAGAAAAATTATGACTTTGACTAACTATTGTTACATCTGGGTCTGTGTTACATGTGTGGTACTTTCTCCATGCTACTCCTGCATATAGCCCAGGACAGGAGTATGGACATGGCACTGTGCCCATGGTGAGGGCTGCCCATAGACAGAGCATCTCTGCCTATTCTTGGGCATTTTCTTCCATTTTCTCTTGCTCTGGATTTTTGCTTTTCAGGATAAGTGGCCATCATATACCCAGAAGAGGTAGGGTTTGCAGGCTGCATGAATCTATGGTGATGCAAACCTGCAGAACAGCTTCTTTTAGAGTTTCTTGTATTATTTCTATTTCAATGTGTTCTGGCTGCTGGAAGATGCAGGTTACAAACATGAGCTGTCAGTTCTCTGTGTTCTTTGGCACTCAGTTTTGGATCATGGTAACTAACCAATTGCAACCACATTTAGAACTCTCCTTTTTGTTCCTTTCTTTCCTTTCTTCCCTTTCTTCTTGTTTCATTTCACCAAGTTGTGGCTTAAGCATGGCTGTGGATCACAATGGTGCAATTGCTTCATCCCAAGTCACTGGGATGATGCTATTGGGTTATCCAAAAGAACAAACAGTGGTTGGCTTGACTGTAATTTTGCCTTATTTAAGGAGCAGTTCCCAAAAAAAATACTGAGAGTAATTAAGATTTAATTTTAACATTCTCCTAGTCTCAGAAAGTATTAAAACCCCTCCATGGCTTAAAAACTACTGTACTCGAATGGCACAGATCTCTTCACTCTTGGTGCAGGCTGAGATGAACCGTTCTTCCTGGGGTCTTTGCAGTGGTGGGAATGCAGGTAGGTCCCTTCTTTGGGTTGTTCTTTTGCTAAGGTGACAAGTAACTGTGGTCAGCCCACTGGCTGCTGCTGCCAGCACTGCTGGAGGAGGGCCTGTTGGTCTGAGGAGGTGCCCTGCAGTGCACAGTAAGGGTGTGGCAACTTAAATTTTTATTGTTGTATTTCAAGATGAAGAGGAATATGGTTTCTGACATCAGGATAGGTGTTGCCACATATGTCACAGATGGTTTTCTGGCTCACTGGGTTAGAAAGGAGGTAGGCTATCTTTCTTTCAAAAGATTTAGAAAAAAGAAAAGTAGTGGAAGTAGGAGTATTTAACAGATGAGCTGAATTCTGGAAGAAGTCTTGAAGTAATTGAAAAAAATTATTTACTTATTTTGTATTTCTAAAAAATTACTTTTTTGATAACAATTCAGAGAACCCTTTACAGTTCTCATGATTGAGAAAATTTGTTATAATGCCTGATTTTTAAGATTTTTTTAAAGATACATGTATTTGTGTATGTCTGTATGTAAATATAAACATTTTAAACCTGTTTCAATGGCATGAAATAATCTTTTGGTTAGTGGATCTTCCATAGAAAAGTCTCCTGCTGAAGACAATAGAAATTCTGTGCACAGACCCACTGGGGGCCTGGGCTGCAGCGGTCTCAAGGAAAAATCCTAAATTCTTTCATGATTACGTGTTTTGACTATAATGTTTCAGAGTTGTCTTTGTAATTTAGCCATTCTTACAGTAAGTTAACAATGGTTTTTCTGCTTGGATCTCTATAATGATTTCTGCAAAGCTCAGTGAATTTGCTTTCCTATGTGGTTGTGTCCCATGTGAGGTTTTTAATTTTGCCCCAAGCTCAGCCGAAATGACTTCGTTTGAATGCATTTCACATCAAAGTCACAGCAAACACAAATGTTTTCCTTGGTTTTTAATGACATTAAAAAACTGGCAAAACATTATTTAACCCTGAACCAGGGTTCCCCCACCTAAGGAGAGTTGCTACCAGTTACCTGAATTTGCAGAACTTGGTGGATAAAATAATGTTGTTTATGGAGATGGAAATGAGAAAAGATTGAGATTTGGGAGAAGAAATTCATCAGGGGAAAGCTTCAAGGCCTTCTTGAGGCACCTCCTGGTTTTCTAATCCCTTCTACCGACAGAGGTCCTTTTGATGCACAGTAAATGATGCTTATCAATTGAAATGGAAATCCATTATTTACCTTAGGGGCTGGCAGTTATCAAATAGGCACCCGTGATGAAAGACCTGTACTTCAAGGAGCTCATCTCCAGCAGCTTAGCTTGGAAGCATTGATGGTTTTGTCCCTGGAGCTAGAGAGGACCACGGGTGTTCCTGAGGGCACCCCATCTCTGCTGTATTAACCGCAGTCTAACGTGTCCCTGAATTTTCCACCTTTGCCAGCGTGGAATCAATTGCTCTTTCTGTCGGTGCAAATCCAGTGCTGTTTGAAGGGCTCTTGGAAGATTTGTGAGGCATTCTGATAATGGCAAGGATAAATTGCTTTCCTGCTTAGCTGAGGACTCCTTTAATTATGCTGTTGGAAGCTTTGCATGGGTAGAGCTTCAGTCGGCTGCTTGGGACAGACAGTATCAGCTGGTGCTTGGAGGAGGGAGGGATACACTTTCTTCTCTGTCCATATCTAGGCAGTCACTGCTCTGGATAGGAAGTCACAGCGTGTGGTGGGGAAGTAGGTACCTACAATCCAACCAAGCGGGATTTTAAAATGTCAGGTAGTAGACTGTAGGAAAACTCTTGATCCTAGCAGATTGCTGTGCTGCCTTCCGTACTGCATCGGGAGTAGGTTGTGAGTGGAGCATCAGGAATGCAGTGCATGTGGTCTGTGGTCCTTGCATGCTGACTCGTCCCAGCAAGAAGAGGGAGAAGCCTGAGGCTCACCTCTGCGATGCATTTCCTATGGCAGTTCATCAAGCCTCAGTATGAACTGCTGCAGCCACAGTCCGTGGCAGAATGTATTCCTGTTTCCCTGTAATTCTTTCTAAAGGCATTACCTACTGAGCACAGTTAGTTTCTCTGAGTAGGAGCCAGCTTTTGTTTTTGTGTGTGACTTCTCAGTCCCATGAGGATAGAAAACATGGAAAATATTTTCTACTTTCTGCAGAGTGTCTTTCAGTATGCAATTGCTGGTTGGCAGCTCTGTTTCCAGTTTTCCTGCAGGTTGCTATCTGGGAAATGCCCCTCTCCCTCTGGCACAGGGTTGGAGGATAGAGGATGTGTCCCCACTGTGATCCATTGGTGAGTGCCTTGCAGCCAGACTCGTGGCTGTGCAGCCAGTGTGGGTGGGTGCTGTGCTCTGCTGTGCTGCTGCAGAGCACGTGTGGGAGGACAGCACTGAGGCACCTGGTGCAGGGCTGGGGGCACGAGGGGAGGATGTCACCTGGTCATAGCAGTGTTCATGGCTGGGTGTCAAAAGCTGTGCTGAGCTAGTGCAGGGTCATTTAAAAAAGGCTTTCTGTTTTCACTTAACTTCAGTGTATGTTTTACTAAGTCATAGCAATGTTACAGTCTAAATTAAGTCATCTGCCCACTTGGAAAATACACTAGTATTGGTTTTACGCTGTCCTCAGTTTTCTCAGCCATGATTCTCCAGGGAAATCCCTGAGGAATCTCTGCAAGCCTAGTTGTGAAATCATGTGAGGTTTATTGATTTTCACAGGATAGATCTCTGATTTCCCATTATGTGCTGTATAAAACATCTTCACTTACCTGTGCTGTCAGGGATGTTGGCCAGCAATGAGATAATACACACTTGTGGAAACACATTTATTACTTAACATTTTAGAGCAGGAGGTGACTATATTCATTGCTATGATATAAAACAGTCCATATCAAAAAGTTTAGGACTGCTGTGCATTCTTTAGGGAATGTATGGAAGTGAAGATCTGGGCTTAGCGACTTTGTTCAGTAATTACAGTATGGTTCATATTTAGCCAAGGTGAATCAAATCACCTGTAATGATGAAAAAGGGATAGCACCATTTGTGACAGCTGCAGCTTTAGTTTAGCAGGTTATTGTGTGTGAAATTAGTTAGTAACTAATGGGTCTGTATGCTACGAAATGCTACGATAACATCTGGTTTATGTTTTTCTGCTTGCAGTTCTTGGCTTTAGCCCAAAAGAAGATGCACCTCTCTATGACAATCAGTTGGATTTTCCAGCTGCCGAGTCACAGAGCAAACTCATTTCAGACCTTAGATTTCTGGCTGTGAATCAAAAGTAACTCAGCTGATTTCGAAGAAGCTATTTCATATATGTCTGCATATATATCTGATGGAAGGATTCATCCTATCATCCGATGTAAAGAGATCTGTCCATCTCCCTATATATTGTACCGTATGAACTAATCTTGGCAATGGAAGCTTTATCTGTTTCAGTGCAGACTTAGGAAATGATGACTGTCGTGATTTTTTTGCAGTTATCTTTCTCTCTGACTTTCCCTCAGGCATTCAAGTATTATCTTTCTAGAGGAGACTTCAGCAGCAGACATTAGGAATGAGGAAAGAGTTGCATGATATGAGTCATTAAATAGCAATAAAGAAAAAAAGTGATAAACTAGAGCTGTCTCAGAACAGGAACCACCTATTATGAATTTTCAGGAATTTTTTTTGTTTTTGCTATATGTCTGCCTCTCTATCTAAATGAAAAGCTGAAAAATGGTCTGGTGAATGAACATAGCACCATTTTGCAATTAGTAAAAGCTTTGGTCATGTTACAGACATGACTCAAATGTCCCTATTTTATTCCTTCCCTATTTTCATTTCATTTGTCTTAGGTTTCTTGCTTACTAAGATATGAATTGCATTTGGGAGGGGTGTAAGGGCTGTATTAGCAGCTTCTTTTGACTGCCATCTTTAGTTCCTAGAGAAAAAAACAAACAAACAAAACCCTGCTTAAGATCTGTCTGTTGCAGAGAATTATTTCTGCTGCTTCCAGAAGGCTGCAGTGTGGAGAGCAGAGTTGCATCCAGTCTCCGGTGGGGGCTGCTCAGAGACATTTGAGATGATGGCTGAGCTGTGTCCTGGGAGGGAAGAATATAGGTGGCTTATTTGCAAATGAACTTGAGGGGCAGATTAGGCAGCAGCTTGACTGTGGCATCCTGTTTTCCCAAGCTGAGCTGCTGCTGTGACAGATGTGGCACAGCCATGTGCTGTGGGCAAGCTCTCAGCTGCCTCAGCAGTGAACAGTCCTTACTGCACATCAGCCCTCAGAATGTAAATATTTAAGGAGTTCTGTTGGATAGTAAAGCCCTTTCAAGAGCCTTCTGTTTATAATCATTCACAAAAGTATATGTTTTCTATTCTACAGAGAGCGTGTGGTAGGTTCCTGTGCTTAAGCACTTCACTGAAGTCGTATGAAAAGTGTGAGGAGCTGGTGAGCTCAGCTTGGTGCTCCTCACCGAGCTCTTGACCAGTTCAGTGCAGCTTTTTGTTATCCCATGGCAGGGAGCTCTGTGGGATCGTCCCAGCCCACCACTGGCCTCCTCCAGTTTGAAAAGGCTGGACATCAGCCTCCCTGAAATGTGGTTGTGGCACATATCTCAGGTGTGTGGTTCACATCTCAGGTGTGTAATTCATATCTCAGGTGTGTAGCCGACCTGCTCTCAGCAAATCATATCCCTTTTTTTCATTTTCAAATGCTGAATAACACAGAATGCATCTGCCTGCAGATGTTCACTAGGTGGACCACATTTTTTATTGGAACACAGGGATTTAAAGGTATTTGGAATATACTGGTTTTGATAACTTTGAGGGCAAAACCAGATGATGGCTTTGTAGCTGATTTGATGGAAATGTTGGCATCCTTTGGGACCCTGCTAGCACCTTCTCTGCATAAGGTTGATGTGGTTTCAGCACACTGTCACTGTTTGTTTGTCACCTTCTTGTTTAAGAAAACGATGCTACAAAGAACCTTCTGCATGCCAGAGCTGCTTCTCTTGGCAGCTCTTGCGATGAAATCATAGGGAACAGTGAGCTCACAGATTTCGTACAAAAATCATGTAGGGTGGTTTTTTTTTTTGTTTGTTTGTTTTGTTTTTTTTTTTGTGATGACTTCACCTTGTTCGTTTTCTTTTTTTCTCTTTTGGAAGAAAGACGTTTTTGGTGCCACAATACAGGCACAGTTGTAGTGACCTTACTTTGTATCCCTGTGAATATTTCCAGCCCAGGCTCTGCTGAAGTGATCACTGTAACACACCTTCCAGCAGGCCCTGAGCCTCTGAGGTTTTCCCACGTGGGTACAAGTCTCCCATGCAGCAACTTTCGGCTTTACAGGCAGTTTCTTGTTCCTATAGACTGATGCCCATGTATGAGTCATGTCCCAGCAGGAGCCTTGCCCAGTGGTGTGGATTGATGCAGGATGAGTTAATGTCTTGTTGAATTAAGAATGCATTGTCTTTTCCTGCCTTGTGTTATATTTGACACTCATTTCTGGTCTCATATCAAGTATCATAACCAGATAGTATTTTTCCTTTCTTTAAACCAGTGTGGATGGGTTATTGAAGAGCACTGAATACTAATTTGATCTAATTGGGCTTTATTCAGATAGCAATGTTAAAGTGAACTCTGATTAAAGTTCTTAGATGTACTATGAGCCATTTACCCTTTAGAGAAAAAAAGAGGATAAAAAATGTTCTGGGAAGCTGGCTAGCAATTTGGAAAGCTTATAGTAAAAGTATTAATAATAAAGGATGTTTGATATTTTTTGATATAATGAAATCTCATTTCTCTAGTTAAGATTCTTCATGCAAGATATTCAGTTCTGCTCTCCATTCCTGTATACTGTATTATCCAACAGGAAAAGGAACCGTGCAACTAACTCAGCTGGTTGTGAGGAACTTCTTAAATTTAGGAGTGAATTTTTTCTTATTCTCTAAAGGATGAAAGATGTTGGTCATGCATAAACTAATTCTCTCTGTCTTTTCTTAACCGTCTGGTGACTGTGTGGTGTTTATGCTGAATGTGAGTGCTATTGCTGGCTGCTGTTGCTGTCGTAATAAAAGCAAGTAGGAACATAAAAATCCCTGTGGCATCTCAGTGTCTGGGAGGCAGCTGAGTAAGAGGAAGTGAAGATTTTCTGATGGTACAGGAAGTGCTTTGCCCTTGAAACTGGCCAGGTCAGAGTGATGCAAGTTCAGCACTGGCCTGGAGTTACGAGATATTGCGAATAAATAAACAATAATTTATTCTCCTGTGATGGTAGTGTACAAGTGGTACAGATGCTCCCAGCTTTATAAAGTGCTGTTTGCCTGCCCCGCCCTAGTTTCTGAGTCCTCCTTTGTTTAGAATAGGCATATTTTTTTATGTAAAGAAGCTTGATTGTTTAGGTTTAAAAATTAAATAAATGCAAGCTTCCCAGTGCTAAGGATTCAAAGTTATCCAGTGGCAAGGATGGGCTGCAGGTCCCTCTCTGTGTGTCGTGCACAGGGGACATGTTTGTTACAGCTGCATTGTTTCTGAAGTGAGAGGTGAGAGATTCAGCTTGTAGAGTTGGAGGTTCTCTGCCTCACTGAGGAGGTGTTGACTGTCACCAGGGTTTCATGACCCCAGTTTATATGAGGAATAAAAATGTTCCTTGTTGTGTTAGGCTGTCATGTAAGTAAAGGCAGAATGACTGTTTCCAAATGTAGTATATCCCAAAATTAAGACTCTACCACATGGCTTGACTGGTGTTAGGGGGGTGTTCGCTACAAGAAGAGTGTTTGTATTTGGCCACCGAGTGGCACTCCAGACCCAGCAATCTAAGAGGGGGAGGGTTTATTTCTGCCATCAGGGTTCAGGGATCTAAAATACAATTATTTGCAAGCGTGTAGACACCATTGAATCAAACTGGGTTGCTGAAGGTTAAATTACTATCTTCAGAAATGTTGTTATAATATCCATCTTGACATTTCATTATCCCAGTACAATATAAATATCAAATTTGATTAGCTGTCAAGTAGCAGGAAAAATAAACCAAAATATTTCCATCATTTTTATTCCAGAAAAATAGTAGCGGGAATCATTAAAAATAGTGAGTTGCCAAAGGCAGGTTAAAGTTTAAAAATACCCATTGAAAGTAGTATTTGGTTGGGTAGCTATAATATTTTTGTTCCCAGAAGGTGCCGTTATGAAGAGTGTTGGTGTTGAAAGCAGATGTTCGAGCTGCTGCATCCATTGCTGGATATAACCTAATTTGGTTTGGGCAGTGGTAACTTTTTCATCCAGCTTTAGTGATGCTTCCAAGATTCATTTCAAGACTTTGAGATTGCGTTGTGTTTACAGGACCAAAACCTCCCAGTAGTTTGACTAAGATTTGTTTTTTAATCATGCAGAATTCAAATAAAACATCACATTGACCTTCTTGGCAAAACCATTTGTGGACAACTGGCTGTACCCATATTTCTAAACTAAGATATTATAGGTCAAGCAAACCTTTGGTGTGAATCAAATTTGAGTCACCCGAAATTTGAATATGGTGCTTTGTACTGGAATTTAAACAATACAATATTTAAAACACTATTCAGTGTCATACCAAGTCATCCATCATACTCTGTGGATCTAGAACTGTTTATAACAATTTTTATTACTACGAACAGTTTCTAGTTCATGCTATAATTACTATTCAAACTACGTGACATCAACCTAATTCTCTTTTGTGAGATTAATGGGTAATTCCAGCCTACTCTTTTGCATATGTGACTGTGAAGGCAGCTGTTGGAAATTTAGCAATATTTCTGAATAAATGCACTTGATAGAGCTCTAGTTCCTAATGAAGATGAGATATCTCCACAGCTGAGAAAGAATTATGGTTCCCTCTGGAGCTGTGTATGTCACAGAGCATTGTTAAGTTTAACAACTGTGTTTGAAAAAGCGGGAAAAGTTGGTCCCATGCACTGCTGATTGTTTCCTTGTTTCACACTGTGTCTGGTAGTGATCACGCAGCCCCAGGAGGGATAAATGACTGCGGCTTCAGTGACATTGTGTGGCTACAGATTGGCATTGGGCACTGACATCATCCAGCTTTCTCTAAACAGTCTTTTAAATGTCAGCTTCCTGTGATGGGAGGCCATGTCAGATCAGGACTGAAATTTCAGAGTTTCAGCTTTCTTACTTTTTTTTTTTTGCCTGCAAATGTCAATTTTATTTTCCGTTGACTTGATATTTTCAGGAATCTTTGATTCTTTTAAAGTTATGTAAGTTCACCTTGCACGTGACTGTGTCTGTATATGGATACCTGTGGGGTGACATTAAATACTCCAGGGACTACTATGCAAAGACTTCAAGAACAAAATCTTCATATGCTTTCTGGTTTGTATTCAAGTTGTAACAAAGGCCATTACTTTCCAGGCTGTTACTTAATAGAGATAAAATCAAACATCAGCTGAAGTTACAACATTTTGTAAGGGATTTGTACTGCATTATAAGCCGCATCCTTAATGGCTGATAATTGCAATAATTTTGTAAGTGTGATGTTCCTTTTTCTTGGTAGCGGAACTATAAGACAGGTTTAACAGCAGTGCAGCACAAATAGCCTATCCTCTAAAGGCTTCAGATGGGAAACCATTCTTCATTTTTATCTTAACAAATGAAGAAAACACTATATTTTCCTTCTAAGTAGCAATGGACTGTCAGGGAAAATGTATGACTAATTTCTCTTTGAGTTTCTATTCTAGAACCTGACTTCTAGTGATGAGCTAGAGGTTGAAAGAGGCATTCAGGAAGTTAAGCTAAACATTTCAGAACCTTTAAGACTCTATCCATATTACTTGGTGGATTCCTTCACTACTTTATCTTGAGTTTTCATTGCTGGTTTCTGACAGTCACACAGAGAAATATTCATATTTCAGCATTTAGCATAGGCTGGTTATAAAATGTTTAGCTATTACAAACTGAGATCACTCTGGATCTGCTTAAGAAACAAGCAAACAAAAGGTCTGATTCTCTGCCCGTGATCTGGAGGAGGTGGTCAGACCCCAGAATCACCTCTGAAGGAGCAGGTGCTGCTCCATGCCATGTCCTGGTGACTGAGGAGCTCAGCCAGCTGGTGCTGAAAGATGGGACAACTGTGTGGGAGCCCCATCTGTTTCTGGCTGGGTGAGCACCACCACAGGGTGGCTGTGGGGACACTGACTCCAGTCTAGTTTGGATGAAGCCGGCAGCAGAATGGGGCGCGAGGGAGGGGTTGGGTAGGTGGGGTTGGGCTCCCTGCTGCCATGTCTTCCTGGGGTAGTGCTTACTGGCCCTGACAGGCCAGGCCATGGTGGTTGGAATGTTCTCTGGGATGTGCCTGGGAACTGGGAAGGTCACATTCACACCATAGCACTGCCAGTGCTCTGGTGATGGTAGGCACTTTCTCTGACTTCTTGGGATTTCCAGATATTGTTGGCTGTTTGCTGTCTTAGTATACAATGTCTTTTTCTCTTTTTTTGCCTCCTCTGTCAGCCTAGAGATCACACATGCCTTGCACAATAACTTCTCTGAACTTAACTCACTAATCTAGCTTGCCCAAACAAGTGTGTCATCTCCTTGTGACCGTGAGCTTTCCTTTCCAATGGGCATGATCATGCTGGAAGACTTTATGAGCCAGCAGAATGAGTTTTGATCCCATTCAATTTTGGTCCAATTACAGCTATTACAATGGTGCCTGAGCCACATTAGGGACAAGCAGAGTATTTATCTTGGGTTCTGATTCTTACTCACCCTGTGGCACCATAACTTTGCTGTCATCTCTTACGGGACATGCTGTAGTAGTACCCCCACATTTCCTTATGTGACCTTGATGTATACTGCACTGTGCATAAACCTGGTGTATCAGGCATCTAGTTCTATGTACAGATTTCCTCACTGAAAACACAGTTTATAAAGCCTTTTTTAGTTTTTCGTCAGGTCTCTGTGAGCTTTCCAGATTTCCATTTCAGTTAAGAGTCCTTTAATGCGAGTGACCATGGACCGTGCTGCTGAAGATGGAGGTGCGGGAGTAAAGATCTAAAAGGCTTCATAATTTAAAACCAGGGATTGCTTCAGATGACAGACATCAGTGCACAGGAGACTGTGTTGGCCACTATATTTCTGCTTCCTGTGCTCAGTGCCAGAGGTTAAAATCGCATTTGTTTCTTCCACATCACAAATGCTGGTGACCAAGTGCAGAGTGAGTCACACTTAACCTTCCTGTTAGGCAGTGCCTAGGAATAACTTGGGGCAGGATGAAATACCTCGGACACATGTTCCTGTAATTACTTGGTATTCAAGTCATGAACCAGAGCCCAGCCTTTGCAGTTGCTTCAAGTCATTTTACTGGCTGGCTTATCTTAGTTATGATAGCTCAAACAAGACCCTATCACAGGACTCAAAGCTTTTGGAAAGATTGCTGAGAAGAGTTTTTGTTTACCTCCATGTCATTTACTAGCAGGAATGTGTGTTTTACCTCATGAAAGTTACCAGGGCCCCCACCTCTGCCCTTGGTTTTCTTCTGACCAGCTTTTATGCCTTCTCTTGTTCAAGGGTGTCAAAATTCCGTTCTCCTTTAAGCTGTAGCTGTTTTGCATGAAGTCACTCGGAGGGAGCAGGGAAGACCACTGCTGTGCTCTGCTGCCAAAGTGCCCAGTAAATTCACATGGGCTGACATGGAGCACTGGGAACCCCAAGGTCAGTTCTGCTGCATGACCTTGCTGAGTTCTCTGTTGCTTTGCTGTTAGAGTTTAACATCAGTCTATCTTTTTTAGTTAAAAAACCCCACCACACACCCAACTATTTTCTTAGTAACTTCAATCTGTTGGAAAAGAAAAGAGCTATAGATCCTTTCAACCAGGAATTCACTGTGATTTCAGAATATGAGGTGTTTGGTGTTTTGGCAGTGCTGTGCATGTGATAATGTCCTTCAGGAGCGATTAGGGCTTTGTTCATCTGAGAATCATCTGCTGAGAAGTGCATATGTAAGTGGAAGAAACTGTGATTACAAGAGTTTGCATTCCTTATCAGGTTACGTAGTGATAAAGGAGAAAGACTGTACATGTACCTAAGTCAAGGTCTTTGAGTGTTATGAAAGCTGCTCTGTGTGTCTTTAGTCATTTATGTGGAAGGATTGGTGACAGTCTTTTGTTGATTCATTCAGAGTTTTTCCAGGTCTTAGATGATTGTGCCATTTGGCAAAGTCCAGAGCTTTATCTCCTTTTCCACACTTGCTGGATGCTCTTGGATACAAATTTCTCTTCTGTTCTTTTACAGTGTGTGTTACTTAATTTTCCTTTCAAAAAAAAGTAGGTGCCTGAAAGTGGCAGCTTAGTTGCTGGAATTGGAGAAAAATGCAAGCGAGATGAAGCCTGCTTTTGCCATTACATCCTTGATTTAATTAGATTTTGGTTATACCTGACGTTGTGTTTTGTAAGAGTTTTAAGTGTTAGCTGGAAAGTGTGAAGGACGTTAATGTCTCCTTTGCCTAAAGCAAAAAGGAAAAAAAAAATTTCCTTTTAACAAGAAAATCCAGAGCAGTTTGGACTCTACATCAAAGAGCAATGTTTGGTTTCCTGATCTCTTCCAGACAGTTCTTAATACAAGTCCAAACCCAATCTATAAGTAGTAGCCAAAGTGGTTTCTGCCTTCTCTTAAGCTCCCTCTAGCTAAACCTAGCTGTGCTGGTTATGTATTTTTCCAAAGAGCAACAGCCTGAAATAATGGAGAGTAGATTTTGCGTTGGCCTGTGGTACCATGCCGTCATCCCCTTGGACCACCTCCAAGAGAGCACAGGTGGCAGTTCTGCTGGGATCTCACAGCTTCTCTGTTTTTATTAGCCTTTCTGGCTGGTATCCTCTACTGTATGACCCACCCTTGAGATGCACTTTTTGGACCACTCCATGGAATTTCTTCTGTTCACCTTCTAAAATTTCATCCCAGTATCTTAAATTAAAAATGTCTGGATAAACCTTACAGTGCTTGTTCTAGTCATTGGTTAATGATCACATGAACTACGTTTGAGTGACTGTAAGGAGCACAGGAGTGTCTTTATCCATAATCCATGGACATGCCTGTGTCGGGTGTGCTCTCATTTGCAATTCGCCCTCGAAACAGCTGCATATCCCTCAAGAGCTTTCTCCAGGTCATGTCGTGGCTCTGTCTCTGTTCCACACATTTCCAGTCTTCCCTAGATGAAGTTCCCACTTGCTGCAGTTTCCATGGGTTCCGCACTCTGCCTGGGCTCTGTCCCAAGCAGGTGCTGCTCACACCTACTTCCATCACCCGGCCAGTGCAGGCAGTGCTGGGGGGGGCACTTGTCCATTGCCAGGATTGCACTTTTCTGGGAGCAAAGGAAGGAACCAGAGCAAATGGCAGGCAGGAAAGAAAGCAGATGCAAGAAAGTAGTGAAATTATCTTGCTTCGTGTATGCCTGTCCTCTGTATTTGCTTATTCTTGGGTGTTTATGTAGCCAAGAGTCTGGGCGTGTAGGTGGTGCGAGGCCACTGCTCCCCCTGTCCCCCGCCGTGCTGGGAGACACCTCTCTAATGACACTGCTGGGAATGAGACAGTGTCCCAAGGGCTGCAGTCATTGGAAAGCTGTCTCTCTTTTTGCAGGAGTAGCACTCTGAGTGTAGCTGCTGGAGCCCAGCTTCTGTTTCTGCTAATTGCACTGCTCCCTCATAAATTGTCCTTGCAGTTTCCCTCAGTAATGCTATTCATCACCTCCTCTTTTAAACTCTGAATTTGGCATATACAGGGACATGTAGGCAGCTGCTGGTTGTATTTTAATGATACAGCTTGCTAAATGATTCTTTAAGAAGAAAAGTGTTATAAATAATTCAGTGGAGTTATTTTGTAGTACATATATATGTCTGTCATAGCCTGTTAGAATAGCACAGTGTCACTTTAAGCATGCAGATAGGAAGCTGTCTGTTTGCACTGCTGAACAATTTGGGACCACAGGAACCTAAGGCTGTGACAGGCATTATGATATGATGCATTAATGCCATTTCTGGGTGTTACAAGTTCATCCCCAGAAGGGCTGTGCTGCAGTTCACCAGTGCATATTGCATGATCTTGCTGCCATGGGAGGGGCTGCCTTGGTTTTGCTGTAGTTGATTTAAATGTGGAGATTTTTATAATCTCTCTGGTGCTTTTGTGAGAAGGGGAGAGGCATTTGTTTTATATCTACTTTTTAAAAATGAAATATCTGACCTTGCTAATGACAAAACATGAAGAAAAATTATAATCTATATTGTCGGCCACAGCACTTGGTTTTTCAGGAGGGGACTAACCTTTACTTCAGCTTTTTCTCCTTAGAAAAGAAAAGGTAAACAAGATGCTTCAAAGAAACATCATGTGCTGGCTGCCCTTGCCTGGAGTAAGAAACAGTGTGGGGTTTGGGGGTTTTTTTTGTTGTTGTGGGGGTTTTTTCCCCCATGAATTTGTTGTAGATGCAGTATGCTTTCTTGTAAATAAGATTCCCTCTCAGGAATAGCTAGGTTGATCTGTTCAGATTTGCTTTTTGCATACATGGCTTGAACTTTAATGCTGTTTGTGGGTTTGCACTGTAATTAAAGAATCTTCTGCTTGGTTTCGGCCCAACAAGGGATACCAATTTGTTTTGATGAGGAGGCAGCAGAGGAAAAGAGTGGAAGGCTAGAGGCAGATAATAGGAAACAAATAATATAGTGTGTGCTTGTACTGTAAATATCTGTATTTTCAGCATAAAGTAAATTCTTTCTTACCCAAAATGCTGTTTGCTTTCTATTGTGCTGTCATATTTAAGCATTATGCATAACTAACCTAAAATATATGTCATTTTCTATTTAAAACCATTTAACCAAAATAATAACAGCTTTGGTAGGAAATGAGAGTGTTAGGAGAGGCTTAGCAAAGGCTCTAATTCTTGAGTAAAAGTACAGCTGTGTCTCATACCAGTGCTGTATCAGGCTCCCTGGGAACAGGAGCACTTTGCTTCTGCTTGCTTTGGGCTACACGGGGAAAGCTACATAATTTTAAAGGATTAATAATTCTTTATTGTTAATGCACACACCAATTTCTCTTGCCAAATTTCTGCCTGCATTTTTAGATACTGAAAGAATGGTCAGCTTTTCTTAAAATGCTTGACATGTGTTGCTGTCTGTCCTCTTTAGAAAATCCCTCTGTCAGTATCTCAAAGCAAAGGGGGAGAGCACTCAAAACCCATGGGCTTTCTTGAAATGCCTGGAAATGTTTGGTTCCTGCTCTCTGGGGAAGAGAAACCTTCCCCTGTGAGCAGTTTATTTCTGTCTTGGCCATTGCTTTGTCAGTTCGGACATTGCTTCTTTATTCTTCTTCTTTATTCTTCCTTTTTTTCTAATCCTGGAAAGTGCTAGAGAAAGTGTTATGCACTAGTTGGACTCTTAGTTTGATATGATCAAGAACTATTAAGCTCTTAAAAGATGTGCTTATTCTGTTAAATAATTTTAATAACTATATGGAAAATTGTAACTCTAGGATGATGATAAATGAGACTGAGTTTTTGCCTGTTACAAAGCCGTGAAACACCTTGGTAATGGAAAATGTTAGACTAATTGTTTATATGGAAAGCAATCATCAGAGTTCTCAAATTTTTACCATCTATATATTGCAGTTATAGTTAGCAATATGTTGATTTTTGGGTGGTGAGACCTCTTTGAGTTTATTTTGCTACGAAATGGCCTGTGCTTCCTCTGATGCCTTTTGCTTCAAGGGAATGTCATAGGCATCCTGTAAGGTCCATTTCTTTAGGAAGCTGTGTTCTGTTGTCATGCTGAAGAGCCATTTCAGAGTCAGTGTTGCTTTATCCAGAACTGGCCCTCTGTCCCTGGTTAGGCCAAGCAGCAGCTGGGGTAAAGGTGTCTGAGTGTCAGTGGCAAAGCCCCTGGTGGGCTCTCTGCTCCCTACAGCTTGGCTGTGTAATCCCAGGGACTGCTGGACTGCAAACTGGAAGGTAGAAAATAGGATTATGATATTTTTAACTGCTGGTATTCATTATTTCATAAAGATGGTAAATGTGAAGAAAAACAGTGAATGATTTCTTTATTTTCATAAGTGGTTTCTTTTTTCCTTAGATCTCTAAAGTTTGCACCAGTTTGTCCTTTATGAAACCGATCAACAGCAGGGCTATTCGCTATAGATTTTGTCTTTGCAAAGTCAACTTCAGGGCCAGTGGAAACTATGAAAATGAATTTTCTGCCCTTTGTAAAAGCCATGACCTCTGCAATACAGAGAGATGAACTGTGGATATGAAGGGAGCTCCTAGGAGCTGTACAACTGGTGTGAATAGTGATCAGTCTGACCTGGAGCCGTCTGAATGGTACTGGGGGCAAGCTGCTGTAACAGATGACATAAATTGCAGCAGTGATAAGTAGAGCTGTCCCCAGAGAAGAGGACCTTTGCCCCCATCCCCTTCTTTCCTCCAGACAGTCCTCTACTTCAGAGTGCTGCTTTCCAGGCTCTCCCATCCTATGTTTAATCTTTCGTTTCATCTTGGCTGAAATTAGCACTATAGAAATCTCCACGTCTTGGTTTTTGCTTCAGGTGGTTAAGGGTTGTATTTCTGGCTGCTTTGTAGGCTCTCCATCTTAGAGGTGGAAATACAGCCGAGAGAATGGGTTGGAGGCAATGCAGCTTTTCTGAGAGAGGCGCTAGGGTGGTACTGTGATTAAATTAACCAGAAAAGGAAGGAGACTCCCTTTGTGACACTGCAAAAAACCTCCTGATGCTGAGGGAAATTCTCAGGAGATGAGCATCTCTGGAGCCCAGAGAGCCTGATGAATACCCAATTCACTCACAGGGACTAAGGATCGCTTTCAGGTCCTTGTGTGCTGGTTGGAAAAACATTATCTAAATGGAAAGTGACTGTATTGAAGACACAGGCAAGCACTAAATCCATTGTGAAAACAGGACTTTGGAGGCACTGTGAACCATGGCTTTGGAAAGAAATTAAAAACTGTATGGTACTACTGTCTTCCATTATTTTACTCTCTGGGACATATTTATTCCTTTGAAGCCTTTTGTTTAGTCTGCTAAACTAAAGATTTAGCAACATACTGCTGCATTACTGAGTGGGAAATTTCTGGTTTAATTGTAATACAGTGTCATAAACCTTAGAGGCAGTGAGGTTGTATCCTTTCTTGTCTGTGTAGAGCCTGTGTTGCTGTGGCCTGGATCCAGAATTTGATAACACAAACAACTGATAAATCAGGCATATTTATCTAAGGGCTCATTTAGCAATAAAAAGAGTTGTTCAACTATATTTTCTTCTTCATAATGTGTTTAGTGCTTTTTATTAAGTTGAAATATGCAAGGTCTGTTTTTCATTGCTGCAGTGTAAGAGCTCCATCCCAGTGTAGGCACTGTATTTCTTCTTCTCCAGCCTTCAAATAAGACTTTTCCTGGAGATGCTAAAACTTGAGAGAGCTGGAAAAATCTCAGAGGGTTTTGCTAACTCATGGAACTCATTTCACATAATGATTCATGAAGGAGATGTAAAAGTAATGACAGAGTATTTTAATCTGAGGCTTTGCGGGATGTGGGTACAATTACATTTATATGGGGGTGATATTTCTGTGCTCCCCTGTACTCTTCAGGGAAAGTGTTTCATTTGCAGTATGTGAATGATAGCAGAAGGAGCAAGTACTGCCATTTCTGGGAGTCTCTGTGGTTTGTTTTGTAATTTTTCCTTTTTTTTTTTTTTTGAATGGTACTGGTCTTACAGCACTTGGGGGAGGAAGAATTGAAATAATTTTATTATCGTTACTTCTGCTCTTCCTGCAATGTAGACCTGACGCTTCCTTTGAAATACAATCCAAATTTGTAGTCATCTTCAGTGGTTCCCGAAGCTGGCTCCCTTCCCTTTTGCTCTTAATTTCAGGTGTTGTCAAGTTGTGCCAGGAAGCAAGTGCAGCTGAGATTTTTGGTCTCCAGAACTGAATGTCTTAGTAACAGAGGTTTTGTTCAATTTTATTACTTGGCATCTTCTTTTGAGAGGAAGAACTAAAGGGGAAACACAAGGATCTCCTGGGGAATGCACAAAGAAGGGAACCTTGAGGACAGATCTCTTACCCATAAAAGACAGTGAAAAACATGCGTTCTGCATGGCTTTCTGGGAGTACTTCAGTGTCCAAAGTCTTGGAGAGTATGTAAAATACACGTGCCCCAGTGGAAAAGGTGGCTGAAGTATGTAACTGTTCCTGTACTCCCTCTTTGCATGCTCCATGAGGTACAGTCAAAGGTTTTGTTGGACTGGTGCCAACGTGAATTTTCTGTGGGTTGGAAAGGAAGGGGAACAAAGTAAAAGCGAACAGTCTTGCTCCCCTCTGTGTCCATGGGCTCCTTCCCTCTGCTATGAGACAACAGCTGTGAGGAGCCCAGGACTACAAAGCTTTTTGAAACATGATGAGGTGCTTAATCAGATTTCCATGATCGGTTTCAACCTCATGTGAATAAAGAATGTGTAGTGAAAAAGGTTTGTGTGTGCTTTGAACATAAACATGAAGGTAGGTGTCTATTTGCAGGGAGATCGTGGTTATGCAAACTTATGCCACATTCTCCTGGCAGAAAGGATGTTCTCAGTGTGAAGGTTTTGAGGTATCAGAGGAAAGGTTTTGGAAGGACTTTGTGTGAAGGAAACTTCAAGAAATTGCAATAGTGGCTACAGAGTGGGTTGGTTTTCTCACTTTCCTGGCTGCCTCCACCTCTCTCCTTGCATGTGGAGACCCCTGAAGGACAGTGGGAAATGAACTGGCTTATCCAAATATTAATTTCAACCCAGTGGTAACTGAGTACAGAGAGAGGAAGTTATGTGAGGCAATGAAAGGAGACAAAGGAGGAAAGTGATCTAAATAGCAACATAGAGAAAATATTTGGGAATAAAAGTAATCATCAACTTGTACAATAGGGTGTCCAGCAGCCCTGCTGAGGTTGTGTGTGATGGATGTATTTGTTCATTCAATTATGTCTTGCACTACAACATTTTAAAATTGCTACTAGAATGAAATTGATTTCTTGAGTTTTAAATAGTGCAGCGTAAATCTTCCACTCACACCAGGACGGAAGAGTCTCTGACTGCAAGCTCACTGCAGTTTGCCAGTTCCACTTGATTTCATTTCAGATTCATCCCCACAAGCCAAACCACAAAAAGAGCTTCCTGTCCAGTGGAGAATGAAATGCAAGAGTCAGTCCTTTTGTTGCTAACGGGAGGCTGCAGGGAGCAGATCTGGCTCTTGCTGAGGTTGTGTTTGGGCTTGGTTAACCATTTTGCCAGTGAGGCAGAGACTCCTGGTCACTGGATATAAGTTAGATGCTCTTAGGTCTAACTGAGGGCAGTAGTTCAATACCTGGGGTAATTTATAAAGAGACTTGCTGAGCAGCAGCCTGGTGTAATGAAAGGTGGAAAGCTTGGATCGTTGAGTTTCTCAGGGCTGTCTTCCAGAAGGAGAGGTCGGCTTGCTGCCTTATTTACCCCACACTGGCTTTTTGGCCTCTGGACTCAGTGGGCTTTTTCTTGTTGGCTTTTTTCCTCTCAGGGCTTGTAAATTAAGCCATCAAGGGTAAATCTTTTCTCTTCCAGTACATTTATTTACTAAATCTTAAACTTGCCAGATGTTGATGTGTTTTCCTGTGTCCTCCTCAGGCAGTGTGGGTAAGTGTTGGTGATGGGGCTGATCACATAGGGTAAGGAGGGTTCCACTCCTGTAGGCATTCTGCCGAGGTTTTTGTCTTCTGCTCCCCTCCCCAACTGCCATCAGTGGGAGGCCTGGCAGAGCTCTGTTCTGGGAGGATGAGACATTTATTTGGCCATGAAGAGGGGCTCTGAGATACCTGTATGCTTTTGCATGTCTTATTCAGAGCTGGGACAGGATCTCAGAGATGTGCCCTGCACTTTGATGCCCATCATCTGCAGTTCCTGGAGTGTTTGTCCTGCATAGTGTTTGAGAAGTGAGAGGATCTTCATGGGTGAGCTCTGCCCTCAGGAAAGCCCCATTCCTGAGATGCTGCCCTGGACTGGACATTGGGACACCCACCCTGGACCACAGTAACCCACCTGTGCTACCTGCTGCCATGTTAAAGGGCTTTGCTAGGCAACCTCAGAAGCAGCAGCACTGAAATTGGTATTATGTTTTTCTTTCTACTGGGGAAAAGCATTTTTCAAGGAAAGGTATTTTCACAGTGCCCCAGCTCTTTCTTCTTCTTCACATGCTACAGCAACTGAGAAGCATGGAGGCTGTAAAACCTGAAAGAACAATGATGGACTGAAAGTAATCAGAGCTCTTGTGTCCTTCAAAGGCATTTAGGTGGGGAATTATATCCAAAGTGACTATTCTGTGCTATCACTTTATGCCTTACTTGTGTGGCGAACCCTTCCTGGGGGGCAGCTAAGGCAGGATCTGCTGCATGGTCACAGCTGAGAAACACATGGGAAAATAAAGGCACCTGCAAAGGGCTGCTGTGAGCATGGCTGTGGGGACAGGCAGACAGACAGAGCAGCTGCTGCCCAGCATCCTTAGGAGTTCTGAAGATGTAAAGAGTCCAAATGCATTTCTTGCTGGGCTTGTTTATTATTTTTGTTTTCAAGGGGGAATTGTAGCATTGTTTTAAGAATTAAGTTCAGCTTTGGTCCCTCAAAAGGAGTCAGATGCTGGCTCTTGACTTAACTGCTGAAGAGGTGCTGACGCTTCCAGCTTTTTCTGGAGCTATCCTTTGATTCCTTGGAATAAATCAGACATTAACTACTGATCTCTTTTTTTCCCCCTCCTAATCCAGTGGAGTCAGAGTTGATGGTTATTTTCCATTAAATAGTTGCCTAGCTCAGTCTGTTCTCCCTCTGAATTTTGTCTCAAAAATAAAGCAGTTCTTCACGTATTTCTGTAAGCCACATTACTGTGTTTACTGTGTATTTCTGTGTGCTGAGGAGCCCTGCCGTTCCCACAAAGACCCTCGTGTTTGTGCTGCAAGGCTTTGGCTGGGCATGGGCAGTGTGGGTGAGGAAGCAGTGACAGGCAGAGGGAAACTGTGCAGCCTTTTTACTTGACTGAGTTATTTTTTTGGGTCTTAAGCAAACGTTGCTTGAATGCAGTTCATGGTATTTGCTCAGTGATCCAGTGGAATGTCTGGGATATTTTTGTTTTTCCTTCAGAGCCAAAAAGCAGCTTCTGGCTCTAAATCCCAAGTTGCCAGCCTGAGGGTGAGTCACTGTGCTTCAGGGCAAGGAGAGCTGAGCTGGTGTGGTGAGACAGGTACCCTGTCCAGCACAGAGCGCTCCTGCTGTGCCTGGAGCTGGATGTGTTGATTAAAGATGTTGAAAATGACTCTACAGCTAAATCTGCTTTTACTGATATGAAAGCTGTGCCAAGCTGTCGGGCAGCATGCTGCAGGCCTGTCCCACTCGTATCCCAGCTCTACTGGGGATAAATAAAAAACCAGTTTCAGCCATCAAATCTGTGACCCTTTGGTGAGCCCTGACTCTCCCCAACCACTCAGCTCAGAGGTGCCACTGTGGGCTTTGTGCACACTGTCATTGCAGTGAAGTTGAGCATAGGTTTCCTGAGTAGCAGCTTCTTGCAGAGGTTTCCAGACCTTGTAATGATGTGGAGATGAAGCTTGCTGTGTCCTGGCCTCAACAATATGTGCCTGAAGTCTAGGTGAAGCTTGAACTTGCTCATCCTGCATCTGCTTTTGTTCTGCAAACCCAGGGAGCATCTCCATGTATGTGTTCCTGCAGCAGTTTTAAACAAGACACGCACATGTCCTCCCAAACCTGCTTTTGGCTCTCTTCTTCAAATCTCCTCTGTATTCTTCTTTAAAACTTCTGCAAGTTTACCCAGTCTTTAGGCTGGTGGTTCTTGCTTGGCTGGGACAAACTGACAAACTTCAGCCATTGGAACAGGTTTTCCAGGGAGGTGGTGGAGTCTCCATCCCTGGAGGTGTTTAAGACGTGTCTGGATCTGGTGCTGGCTGGGTGATGTGGTTTAGTGGCTTCAGGGTTACGGTGGTGGTGCTGAATGGATGGTTGGACTGGATGATTTTAGAGGTCTCTTCCAACCCTGATGTTTCCATGACTCTGTGATGTTTACTTGCTGACTGGAGGGTCTACACCTGTGCATCTTAACACAGACCCTTCCAGTCACTTTCTTCTTTGCCACGTATCCTGAAGGTGCCACGGGAGAAATTCTGTTTTCAGGAAGAAAATGTCTCATTACCTCTGTTTGCCTCACCTTTAAGTGAGGAATATCTTACTGCCTTGATCAAACATAATCAGTTGCAGCTAGACAAAATTTGAGGCTAAAGGAATGTTTATTTTAAAACACTGATCAACACAAGAGACAGTCATCTGCTACTAAGATCTGCACAAGATTCAAGATCCTCCAGGGCATCCTCTGGGGACTGCAGATATGCAGAGTAAATACCTGCTGGCTCACGGTCAGTGCTCTATTTTAAAAATTTTTTTCATTTTCTATGTTGATTTTGCTGACAAAGACCCTCCTTATCTAGTATGCAAGAAATACTTACATTAAAGAAATAACCAAGGAGTTAATTTTACATATGGTCTTTTGATCATGGTCTTGAATAGTGAGAGAGCCCAGAGTCCTGTGAGCGTACGTGTTCCTATGCCAAGCTCCTGTGCCAAGAGAGCATCTGTCCTCCTGTAATGTAGTAATTATGGGTCTTTACAGCTTGGATCTGCTTTCTTGGAGCACTGATAGTCTAGGGGCTGGGGATAGGGAACAGAAGGAGAAAAAGTCATTTGACCGCCTAACAAGTGAGGCTTGTGAGATAGGAGCAGTATGGACATGTGGTCCACTGGGGAGTCAGATCTGAGGTCAGATCGACATTTATCTCCTATGAATTGCAAGTGAACAATGTGAGACCAATAATAAAAGAGTTGGGCATGAAAAGAAAAAACCCCTTATTACTTCTGCCAAATCATACTGCGCTAGCAGTGTAAATGTCTATGGCAGCTGCTCTACTGGTCTTTTCAAAGTTGGGAAGCACTTGAACATAGTTATTAAAAGACATTTTCACTATACATTATTGGACTGAAGGGGCTGAAAACAACAATGTCAAAATACTCAGATGTTTCTGTGTTTCCAGGAGAGTGCATGAAAAATGACATCAATTATTCTTCATGTCCTTTGACATGAGATGTCTCTATGTGTCACATGGGTGTAGCTGCATTACAAAAGGGCAAAGGCACAGCATTTTTCAGTTGAGGACAGTTTTGTCAGATGCTGACACTGGTGCTGGCAAGTCTCTAGGGTGAAATAAGGAGCTCTTCAGAACATGTCGGCTTTTACTAAAGGTTTGAATGTTTGAAAGCATAGAAGTGCTGAAGCCTCAAGTGTATTTTATGTCATGGTTGGTGACAGTGGCTTGCCAGAGGATGGAATTTGCCATAGAAAGGCTGGAAAGAAGGTGGAAAATTTTTAACATGCACAAGAAATTTTTGTGAGGTGTATGTATCTTCCAGAAATTTGTGGGGCAGATGGAACCCACAAACCAAAGGACTGAAAGGGCCATAAATAAATATACTCTTATCCCTGGTAGGAGATACGATAGGAAATGCCTTCACTGCTTAAGGTTAGCACAGTGGTATTGAGCTGAATTTGCATTCCATTTCTCACTTAAAATACAGTGTCCAATGCAAGTAAAGGCTGCAACAGCTTGATCATCATTTACTTGTTAAAACCAGCCTGTAGCCTTGCACTGAGGTGAGAATCATGGAATCAGAGTCATTAAGATTGGAAAAGACCTCCAAGATCATCAAATCCAACCTTTGACCAAACACCACCTTGTCAACTAAACCATGGCATTATGTGCCATGACGAGTTGTTCCTTGAAAACTTCCAGGGATGGTGACTCCACCACTTCCCTAGGCAGCTCGTTCCAGTGCTCAACAGCCCTAGAGGAGAGGGAATAAAGCTCCTGGCCTCACTGTGTGCAGGATGACACTTACTATAGGACATGCCACACTTGCACAAATAAGTAATTTTCCTGGACTGATGTTTGCTCTCAAGTGACTTCCGGAGTTTCAGAGGAAGGAAAAGCATTATTCAGTCCTGGTGAACTTTTGCTGGTGGTCAGAGCTGTATTATTACAGATGTGGCTTTCAGCCTGCACTGGGGCTTTGCCTGTCTTTGTCAATGGTCACTCTCTGGTCAGTAAAGCTGTGCAGTTGATTCTGTTCAGGCACTTCAATGTGTTTTTGTACATACAGTAATAACTTTAACAGCAACACTACTGGTGCTACTACTAATGTCTTTCTGTGCCCTTCACATCTGGTTCTTATGAGTATTAAAGATGAAATTCTGTTTTGGTTTTGGGGTTTTTTTAATAATACCTGCTGGCTTCACACTGATGAGATATCAATGATTTTGATGGGAAAGACCACCCGTGGGAATTTTTGCCTCAAAATAGCTTTCTTTTCCATCTGATAATGAAAGGAATGATGTGTTCTTTGACCTTTGGTTGGCAATTGAAAAGAAAGATGGTTGTACTGTAATAGCTTCACTCTAATGATATGTGTGGTCAGTGATTTGTGGGCATTCAAACAAAGGTGGGTATGCTGTGAGATGTGTCAAGGTAGGAGCCAAAATGAAGGGAGCACTGCTTTTGGAATAACCTTGTGACTCCAAGCTCAGGGAGAAGTTCCTTTTTGTGGGTCAAAGAGTGGAGCCAGCCCCTGTATCCCTGTTCTGTTTTAGTAGGGGACCATGCTGTGATGAAATGTTAGACATCTGTCTTCACCAAGAGCTTCAGCAATGCTACTCTTGTGAAATGCATGTATCTCAACTAGAGGAAAAAAGATCATTTAAAAAACCAAAAAGTAACAGTGCTAGTAGGTGTAGACATTTCTGTGTAAGACACAGTGCAGGAGAAACTCTAAAGTTGAGGCTTTGTTTATTTTTTCCTGTGAACTCCTTATTGTAATGTCTAAGCACCTTATAAATATTTATGGCTGTGTCCTCAAAGGAAAATGAAATTTATATAATGGAGGTTCAAAGTGATGTTAAAAGAAGCAACTTCTCAAAGGTTCCTGCGCATTTATACCATGACAGAACTGGGACAGCAAATCAGACCAGTATATCCCATTTTAGTAAACAAGCCAGTATCCCATCCTTATAATTAGTTATTTTTGCATTGGCTCCTTACAGAGTAATTCACTGCTTTTTTTTCTTAAAATACAACTACTTTATTTTAGGGAAATCCATTATTTTTTGTAACTTCACTCTTAAGCAGGCCACACACGGATTGATGGCAAACAGGGGGCTGCAGTTAGCTGCTGCAGAGGAACAGAGGAGAACATTAAATTCAATTTATGCTGCTGTGTGACAGCTTACTCTGATCTTGCTCTTTGGCTGCTGGAGGTGTCCAGCAGGGACATGGGAGCTGCCCATGCTCAGAAGCTGATGCTGTGTGCTGGGGTGACTTTGCAGCACAGAGCTCATCAACGCTGACTGCCTGGGATGGAGTTGCCTTTGCTTTCCTCCCCTCTCCCCATCCTGATGCTGCTGCTCAGGGCAGCTCACGAGCTATCAGCAGCTTCCTCTTTAGGACAAGCCAGTAGTGAAACAATTCCCTGCATCCCCTGTTGTGCACGCACGGGAGGTGCTGATTTCTGTGGTCTCCAGGTGACACTGGTCTTCCCCAAGCAGCAGCCAGGCAACAAACTGTTGCAGTGCTGGCAGCTCTCTCCTGCAGCCAGGGATTCAAAGCTGTATTTGGGCAGTGACAAAGTGCATGAGCAAGAGGCTGTTCTGCTGTTCCTTGAGGTTTAAAGTCTTTGTGGAAATCTCTTTGAAGTTACTGAAGGACTTCTGATGCTGCAATGGGCTTTGAATTTGACCCCAAATGTCAGTTTACAGTGTTTGTCTTTTGTTAGCTGGCTTGTGAGTATGAAACAGTGCTGAGCGAGCCTTTGGAGAATATATTGAATGTGCAAATTTGCACAATGATCTTGCTCTGTTCAAAGCAACATGACTTTGGGTATATGTTGAAATACCCCCCAGTATGTTGCAGACACATTCCTCTTTGGTCCTCTGTGTGCTGTTTGTATGTGTTCAGTTGGCACTGTGAACTCTGAGGTTTTCTTTTAAGTTTTCCTACAGTACTATGGGGAACTCAACTCTCATCACTAATAAAATAAAATAAGGCAAAACACTGGTAGGTCTTTTCTTGTTAACTGTTCTAGCTGTTGTGTTTCCCGCTGTTCCAAAAAAACCAGAAAGCTTTATAAGATTCAACATATTCCCAGTGCAAATAATGAATATTTATAGGCAAAGAATGAGACTTCCCATTTTGAAATGTCAGTGCTATGAAATTGCTTTTTTGGCAGGCATGATTAAGCCACACAGACTTCCAATAAAGTTTTGTAAGCTTTTTCCTTAATTATGGCTTAATTTAGGTCTCTGAGTTTAACAAAACATATAAAGCTTGCAGCAAAATATTTTTCTTGTGGAAAATTTTGTTTGTATGGATTACACATCCTGTATTTCTTGTGGTTATGATTTTTTTAATGTGCCTAAACGTGGAAATTCCATGGTATTTCTTTACATTTCTTAACACATTTACAACATAAAAATAACCTATACTGTGTGTTTAATGCAGAATTTTGAAGAATTTAGTTTGGAAAGTGCATGTGATTACTTTTTTCCTCCAAATGCCTTGAGTAAAATGTAGAGGAGGTTATAAGACATCAAGCAAGAGGTAAAAGATTCTGTCTCAAGCAGTTACTGCTGCAAGAAATAAATGAGGAGCAATTTTGCTTTCGTATAGTTGTTCTTATATGCACCATCCTGACAACAGCAATAAATAGAATAATCTGCATGATTGTATTTATGTGGCATTGACCTGTCATTTCTAGAGAAAATCCCTTTTCCCAGATAAAATAATCTTCTATTCAGCTGTAAGTGGAAGGAAGCCTCATTAGTAGCTGCACAGATTTAGGGGAATGTTTCTGCACAGGCTTAATACAGAATTTTGATGTGGACCTCCTAGTGAATTTTATATTTGGGGAACAAAATACTGTAAAGGCACTAAAAACCACCTTGCTTTCCTGTGCTGATTGGATAACAAGGACTAGACAGAAAAGCAGAGAGATGATGTGATTAAACTAAGGTAGATTTATTACTAGACTTTTTAACAGCATATTTTCTGAAGTTGATGTAATAAATATCTCAGCCCTTCTCAGAGATAAAGTTTTGAACAGCTTTGATCTATTCCTGGCTTAATACTTAAGTAGAAGTAGCGGAAGTGGGGGAAAAACAGGATCATTTTGGAAAAGAAACATTCAAACTGTTTAAAATCCTCTGCTGTGATCATGCTTTTCTGACCCCCTGCAGCCTTGCATTATCAAACTGAGAATGTCTCCATCTCCCTAATACTAATGTTTGAAATATGATACAAATGAATCATTTGAATAAAGTAGGAAAGAAAAAAGAGTGGTTTGCATCTCAACTACCTGGGACTTGCTTCAACAGCACATGCACTTGCTAAGATGAGCTTAGGGGTAGTCATGGGCTCTAAAGCTGGGCTTTCTGGGGGGGGTGAAGAAAGTGGAATGCCTTGAAACTCAGACACTTGGGCATTTTTAATCTCTGGGTTTGAATGGTGAAGTCAGCATCTGCAAAAGCAAATATTTGGAAAGCAGTTTGAAAACTGTTTTACTGAAAATGATGTGGAAGTTGGGGAGTTTGCGGGGGGAGGTGTGTGCTTTTATTTTCCAGATGAAACTCCCTGGGATGGCAGAAAGTGCCGCCAGAGTCCGCTCTCTGTGTTTTCACCTATCTTTGCTCTTCTTTGCAGGTTACATATTTGGGTAAGGTTTCCACAACAGGGATGCAATTTTTGTCAGGCTGCACAGAAAAACCAGTCATTGAATTGTGGAAGAAGCACACGCTCACCAGGGAGGATGTTTACCCAGCTAATGCCCTTCTGGAAATTCGCCCTTTCCAAGTCTGGCTGCACCATCTGGACCTCAAAGGTGAGGCGACAGTCCACATGGATACCTTTCAGGTAGCACGTATAGCCTACTGCACTGCTGACCACAACGTCAGCCCAAACATCTTCGCTTGGGTCTATCGGGAGATCAACGATGACCTGTCCTACCAGATGGACTGCCACGCTGTGGAGTGTGAGAGTAAGCTGGAGGCCAAGAAGCTGGCCCATGCCATGATGGAGGCCTTTAAGAAGACTTTTCACAGCATGAAAAGCGATGGCCGGATCCACAGGAACAGCTCATCAGAGGAAATGTCTCATGAATTTGAATCTGATGATGGCTGACTGAACTCATTCACGGTTCAGCAAAGGCAGAAACGGCTTAGGGAATGAGAGCTGATAGATGAATAAGCAACAATTGAAACTGGGGAATGAAAGGACTGCCAAACACTTGTCTGACCAGCTTTTTAAATCAAAAGAGCAATTTGGTACCTAGAGATATGCATCATTAAACTAATTACTTTGCATTGAAACCTGCTGCTGTTGTAAAAGTGAGAAAAAATCTCCCTCCCCCACCTCTGTCACCCACCCATCACCGTCCCTTTCTCATCTCTGTAGTTCAGGTGCATACCATGAAGTACAGTCATTCCTGTTTGTCTTACAAGACTGGTCAGGCAATTTTATTAGTTGCTTCTCTGGCATTCCTAGCTGCGGGCTGATGCTGATGCACAAGAGCAAGTAGACCTGGAAAGCCCTAATGGTTCCTGAAGAATCTTTCTCCATGATACATCACACAAATCCTTTGACCGTACGTAGGCTAAGAAAGCCATACATAGCCTTTTAGACTAATGGCCTGGCATTCTGCAGTTAATTCACATTTCACAGATAAAAAATGAAAGATGCTTGTATGTACACATTATATCATATGCTATCCTTTATTTTATTCATTGTACCTATTTTCTTAATATACCTGCTGCCACGTGTTTCACCCAACACCAGTAGTTGCAGTTTCAGACTATGTACCGCAGGATACCAAAAAGAGGTGGGTAGAAGAACTCCCCGGTGGCTGGGGGTTCAGCAGGTCAGCACTGCTGGCTGTGCATTGTCCTACCCCGATGTGCTCCGCAGGAGTGGGGCCCGCTGGGAAGAGTTGAGGGACGCTTGGGTGTGTCGGTGTTTGAACTGTGACTTCTCATCAACCTCAGGTCTGACGTGATCCGAGCGCGGTGGGCACAGCTCTGTGTCCCCGCTCTCCGCATTGCTGGTTGAGAAGCCCTGGCGGGATGGAGCTGGCAGTGTCTCACCACATGGGGCTCCCTCACTGTAGAGATCAAAGGAAATGGTCCCTTAGGAGTCAGGTTTGAACATCTGTTCTGGTTGAGAACCTCATGTTAAGAATCCCGTATCTTTCCTTGTTCACAGATATACAGTCATGCCTTTCTTAAATGCAGATGTTTAATAAAACTCAAATAAAGGAAAAACTTGTTTCACTTGATATTTTTTAAGGCTGAGAGCAGATCAATAGTTTGCAAGTAATGCTGCTCTTTTGTACAATTTTGTTTGTAATTATGGTAATGTTAGGGGCACTAGGGCACCTTACAGAAGCCTTAAAAGAAAGCTAATCCAAGCAGATAGCTCAGTGTCTGTGTTTTGTGTCTCTGAGTTTGTATGTGCGAGTGTATGTGCGAGTCCAGTGGTAAAGCATGTAGATTGAGCATGGAGATGTATTAAGGAGGGCCCACACCTCTTGAAAATATGCTTGTTGCTTTACAATGTATGTAAACTGTTCTCCAGCATAAATGCATTCATACTTTAATAAAAAAAAGTTTTGAGTTAAACCTTGTTAGTTTTAAGCTGTCTTTCCAATGTAAACTCTGGTTTTATGTGTGTGGGTTCTGTGTTTATTTCATTTAGTGGAATGAAAATGTTAATTTATTTCCATTTAATTATTACATCACTCTCCATGAGAATTACTGTTAACATTTTAAAATTATTCTCTTTTCAATATTTAGGTTAGTTATTGCTGTGGGGTTTTGTTTTGGTTTTGGGTGGGGATTTTTTGTGTTTTGGTTGGTTTGTTTTTGGGGTTTTTTGTGGGTTTTTTTCATTGGTTGGTTGGTTGGTTTTGTTATTTTGGGTTGTTTTGGGTTTGTTGGTTGGTTGGTTGGGGGTTGGTTTGTTTGTTTGTTTTTTTTACTTTGTGGAGTGTGGACGTGATTCATAATTTTTGCTTAGCAGGAATTGGCAGAGATACCTCCCCTCCCAACCTGAGCAGCTGAAATGAGCTCTGGTGAGTGGGAGCAGGATTGCCTTGCTTACAGAAATCTCAGAGTGGCTCAGGTAGGGCATTTGATGGTGGGCTGGGGAATACACCACCAGGCTGGCAGCTTCCAGTTTTTCTCTGGATCTTTGGACGATCCAGTGTTTCCAAATACAGGTCTAAAAAGTGATTTCTCTTTTTCTTCCCACAATGTGTACTTTGAAGTGGAGAGTCATGTATGGGCTATATGCTGGTCAAAAAAAACCCCCAAAAACCTGAGTCCTGCTGTGTATATAGTTGTCTTTTTGATCAAAGGCAGAATTAGGCAAAACTTCCTTCAGCTTTTGACAAATTACTTTCTTTTGCTCAGAGCTGCAGTCATGTGTTAGTTTCCTGACTTGTTTGGATGCTCTGCCACCAAAGCTGCTGTGAATGGGTGTGTGGAATCCCTCATTCCATCCTCTCAGCCAGATGTCCCTGCTGACAGCAGAGGAGTTTGTCTGCGAGCCGCAGCCCTTCTTAGCCAAGGGCTGCTGGAGTGTGGAAGGGGCAGGAGGATCCCAGCCCCCCTCACACAGGAGCTGAGGTGCCCCTGCCAGCCCTACAGAGAACTGCAGTGGATGATTTGGGTTTGGGATTTCCATTTCTGGAGCAAATACTTAGAAGAGTGGGGTGTGTTCCTGTCATGGGGTGGATGTGATCTTTCTGGCTGACAGAGTCTGCCCTTCTCACCCCCAAGTCCAGGCCAGAGCACAGAGATGTTGTCAGCAGTGGTGTGGCAGCAGGACCTGGGCAGTGACTGTCCCCCGGTGCTGGGCATCGGTGAGGCTGCACCTCGAGTGTTGTGTCCAGTTTTGGGCCCCTCACTACACGACATTGAGGTGCTGGAGAGTGTCCAGAGAGAGGCAGCGGAGCTGGGAAGGGTCTGGAGCACAAGTCTGGTGAGGAGCAGCTGAGGGAACTGGAGAAAGGGGGCTCAGGGGGACCTCACTGTTTTCTACAACTCCCTGACAGGAGGTTGTAGTGAGGTGGGGGTTGGAATCTCCTCTCAGGTAACAAGTGACGGGACAAGATGAAATGGCCTCAAGTTGTGCTAGGGGATGTTTAGATTGGATGTTAAGGAAAGTTTCTTCCCCAGAAGGTCTGTCAAGCACTGGAACAGGCTGCCCAGGGAAGTGGTGGAGTCACCATCCCTGGAGGTATTTAAAAGCCGTGTAGATGTGGGGCTTAAGGGCATGGTTTAGCGGTGAGCTTGAAAGTGCTGGGTTAACATTTGGGCTTGATGATCTTAAAAATCTTTTCCAACCTAAACAATTCTATGATTCTATGATCATTTGATTTTTATTATGATCTTTCCTCTAACGTGCTGGGACCTGCTGAAAATATACTGTCTCCCTAAGTCACCTGCCAGTGTGGATTGAGCAAAGAATACCTTTGTTGGGGTTTTTGCTGTTGTATTTTCATTTTTATTTTCTTAAACAGGACAGTCTACATTTCTGTTTTACAGATGTACTGATTTACACTAGGTTGGGGAGTTCTCCCAGAGATATTTGATACTGTGGCATCTGCCATAATTCCTTAGTGATTGGAGGCAGTGGATTACCTGAGAATTTTGCATGATAAAAATAAAATATAAAGGAGAAAATTCTAGTCCTTTTATTAGAAAATCAGACCCTTTGAAACATGAACCAGCTATTTTCTAATAGTTCAGACGTGCAAGGGAATATGAGAGAATGTGAACTGCAGTTTGTCTTTGAAAACATGAGATTTGAAAAATAATCAGTATCATGAGTTTGGATCCTTAGATAATTTGGAATTCAGGCCAAATCTTTCTTCATTATCAATTCCAAATGTGTGATGCCATTTGCAAGAAGGAGAAATGCTTTCAATCCTGAATTGCTAGCATAGCAGTTATCACTGATTATCAGTTGCCAGTAGATACTGGAATGAAATATCAAGTTAAACTTTTCCTTCAATTAATCTGTTGGAAAAGAAAAATCATAAAGTTTCCATCAGGAGTCATTTCCAGTTGGCTCAAGGCTTTCCAGTTCAACTACAAAGAGTCAAGTTTTGGATCTCACTGCATCCCGCTGTGGGTTGATGAGTTCCTTCGGTGTCAGCCAGGAAAACATGTAAAGGATTTCTTTCCCTCTTCTGCTTCTAGGGGAGAGTGGAAAGGGTTCGAGTATCTGTGTGTTACTAGGAGTGTGGAAAGAGTAGAGAGCATTTAGGTCATTACACCTCAACATCACTACGTAACATCACCACGGTTATGTCAAGGTGATTGTCACAATTTTTCTAGCTACCTTAAGAAAGAGAAACTGTTACTCTATATAGTAAATTTGTTTGGTTTTCAAGCTCTGCTCTGAAGTCTAAATATCTTCTGTTCCTACCAAGTCTTCTGGGGAGCTGTGAGTGAATGGTGGTTGTGCCATGGGGAGAGAAACACTCCACACTAGTGAGCATAGCTTGAATGAGAATTGCTTAGATGTGCATGGGGGTTTTAGCCCAGGGGGATGGAGAAAGGCAGAGAGTCATTTCTTTCATGTTTTAAACTCAAATGCCCCTAAGAACAGCTGAATGTTTTGTTTTGTTTAAAAAAAAAAAAAAAAAAAGAAAAAGAAAAAACTGAAAACAACCAAAAAAAACCCCAAAACAAAACCCTCTGCAGCTGGTTCCACTCCTTAGCTTTCCAGTAGTGAATTACTTCATTTTTACATGAAAAAGCAGTTGGATTTTGCCAATGAATTTAATTTAATTTTCCTAAAACTTACAAATAAATGGCATGTGATTGAGAAGCCTTTGATACAGTGGCAACCTCTTATCAGTCTCTTAGAAAACTTTAAATATGTTATTCTCTGAAGTTTTGAGACTTCTGTATCAGTGAACTCACAGTGAATTTTATTTTAATTGTAAGGTTCTTTGTGTGTCTGTATACACATATACATACACACATATTTATATATTCATACATATCTGCACACACACATCTTGAAACGTGATGCTTGTTAAATATTCTCTGTATGATGAACATATGTAACAGCAGGTGGATGTGTGAAGGCAGTCTTGCATGTTAGTCTTGAGATGAATGGTTTACTTATTAAAAAGTTCTCTTTTTTTCAGTGAGAAGCAAATTAACTTGTCCATCTACATGTAAAATTTGATGTACCATATGCATTATTTACCATTTACCACCAGAGCTATCCCACTCTGTGCCCAATTAGCTGCTCTAAGAATGATACATGATTGTGCTCGTTTTTCCGTGTGCCAGTGAATTATTAATTTGCGTGTAATTGGGAAGTGATAAACATATGATTGTTGTCCTGTAGACCAGAGTTTACAGTAAGAGAATGTATCCTTTAGTCAAAGTAGAGACACTCATTATACCTTTCTTCTAATGTAATTTTAAACAGATACAGGGTGTTTTTAAAAGTTCCTTTTTTGTTAAACTCCATTAAAATGCTTCTCTCTCTCCTTGTGCCATTGACCATCGTTGGCTGGGGAAAGGGAAGGTTGTCCAGGGGGGTCATCCCTCCCACCCCAGCAAGACACAGACACTGACACTGTGCCCCTGTGCTGCAGTGCAGGGTATCTGCTTTGATTTGCTTGGAGTTTGGGAAGGCCTCTCTTGTGTGGCAGCAATTCGTTATAAGTGCCATGAGATTTTCTGCATTTAGGATTGTAATTAATTTTGATCAGGGCTGTTAAAGCAGATACAATGATTACTGAAAATAGTTGTATGTTTGGAAAGATGTTATCATGTCTGCTGCGGTGCCTTCTCTGAAAAAGGCTTGTGAGGTGTGCTGGAAGCACAGGTACGATGCAGGTGCTGACTGTGCTGCAAATGGGATGAACTGGTAATGGGCTGGTAATCCTGGGGGAGAGGGTGGGAGGGCACAGCAAGGTCCCAGCTCTGATGGCAAAGGAGTGACTCTTAATTACTGTTCCTGTCACATGGTGCAGAATCAGTGTCCCTTCCCCATGGAGCTGTTTTTGTGCAGGCTGGAGCATCTCTCTCCTTTCCCAGCTTCCACTGTCGGAGTGGGAAGATAGCACTAGATGGTGACTCTTACCTATTACGCTTTAATTTGCATTGTGCTTTACACTCTCTGTTATTTTCCTGCAAATCTTATGGCTCTTGGAAAGAGAGGAAACATTATAATCTCATGAATAATGCATCATGTGGCTGGTATGTTTTTCTGCGGGCAGTATAGATTTTCTGAGAATGATGGACAGGAGTGGATTTCATTCTTAGTGAATTGTAATTTTATACAATTGATATGGGTCATGTAAGTGTGAAAAAGTGAGTTATTCCTATTTCAAATTTGTTATTTCAATTTAGTCACCTCTCATTTAGAGAGTAGGAATAGTTTTAGACATAATTACTGAGGATATAATTAATCGAGGTTTTCTTGCACAGTTGGGTTAAATTGTTGTGGCTGAGTGCTCAGTACCATGCCAGTGCTCCCTGGCTCAGTCTCATCTTTAATGGATACCAGATCTCGTGGTTTCAAGTAACAACAGCTTTTCCAGATCCCAAGGCAATAATGAAATACACAGAGGAACTTCAAAGGAAACTCTTCTAGAAAGGAAAAATGAGGTTAAATGATGATAGTCAACTGTGGGGTATTTTTGTGTCCATAAAATATGTCAGACCTCTTCCAATGCAGGAACAGGTGAAATCTGAAACTGTGCTTGACTAATAGACCATGCTTCGCATCTACCCAGGCTCTCCTAAGTGGGTTGGGACCTGATTATCTCTGTGGTTCCAGGTATGTTTGTTCGTGTCTTTTCGAGTCAGCTCTGGCCACCCAGAGTAGCGGCATTTGTGCCTCCCTTCCCTGTTTCTAGCAGTCTTTGTCACTGGGTAGCAAAGGAGTGACCTGGGATGAGCCGGAGGCAGGTCCGTGTGAGAGGAGCTGCGGGATCCCGCACCCGCTGCTGTGCCCCGGCTCGGCCGTGCTGCTCTGCCTGTCCCTGGTGTCCCTGCGAGGAGGGGGCTGTCGCTTCCAATGAGCCCTGCTCTGCTCCCTGGGCCATTGCAGTGTCTTCTGCAGGTAGCGTGCTCTGATTAAATTTGTGTGGCCTGTCAGAAAATCCCGTTGTTCCCTACCAGCGCTGCGGAAGCGCGTGTGTGGTGATGCATCGGGCTGTGCTGAGCAGAGCGGGAAAGGCTCCTTCCTGCAGACTGCGGAAGTTTAACCGGCAATAATTGCCCTGCGTTTGCTAATTGACTCATTACAGGTCTCTGCTGGGGTGCATCCACCTCTGTACTGCTCGGGTCGTTAGCGCCCTGGTGTCGGGGTGATGGTCCCCGTTGGCTCGCCTGTGTCTGGGGCAGCGGGCCCGCGGGGGCACAGGTGGGGCCAGGGCAGCGCTGGCAGCCCCGGCTGTGGGTGCTCCCGCAGCCCAGCGGGCCCGGCCCGGGGTGCCCGGCAGGCTGGTGGCACTGCGGCTGTTCGCAGGGGGAAGTGGTGCTGAGCACGGTCTGGTGCAGCAGATCTCAGCATTCCCTCTGCCTTACTTACAGGAATCCTAATTTATGCCGTTATAAAGGTTAAGGACAGAGCGTTTCTGCATGGCTCACATTTTGCCTGCACGCTGCAGTGGGTCTCGGCTAATTCCGCAGCAGTGGTTTGTTCTGCTTGAAATCCTGGAGAATGGCTCCTCTCCCGAGGTATTTCTTCCGACTTAATTGCCAAGTTACAGTGAAATATGAGGTTCGTTGTTGTCTGCTGGAGCGCTGGGGATTCTGTTTTGTTGGCACGTTTTTCATGACCTTGTGTCAGCAGCATAACTAGGCTATGAGATAATTTGTATGCTTTAGATGAGCAGCTGTGTGCATCTTAGCCAGAGAGAGAAGCAAGTGTGATCAGTTCAGTGGAGTTAATCAGGTAAAACAGAGAATTAACTCTAATCTTGCAGATTAAGCAATGTCAAGCCAAGCAAGATGTGTGTAAATTTGATGCAGGTGGAAATCAAAATGATCTGAAGTGCTGTACACCCAGATTTAATAGAAAGGAGAAAAAAAATAGCTGAAAATATGGAAAAAAATTCTACAACCATTTAATAGCTGAAAAGAAAGAAGTGTTGTACTCTTATTTCTTTGTGATGCTCTGGTTCAGCAATGGCTTTCCACTCATTTCCAAATAAAACAGTTTTGAGGTTGTAAAGAAGGAGGATTGCTCTGCTCATCCCTGTGCTGTTGCAGATGCCCCACAGTTATCACAGGGCTTTGGAAGCTATTGAATTTACTGACATTTTGTTGGCTAGAGGGCTGAGGGTTTATTGGTATAGGAAAACCAGAAGGAGCAGACTTGCAATGGTGCCTGGTAATCCTTAAACTGCATTTTCTGTGGAAAGTGTGAGTAGCTTCAAGAAACAGTGGAGGACAGATTCTGCACTGGCCTTTGCCCTGCAGAAACCTCCCTGCATGGGAGGTAACTGATGCTTTGACATGAGACCTGGAGACTTCTGAGATGTCATCCTTAGGAGACAATGATTTGGCATTAGCTCTGATAATCACAGCATTTTTCTTACATATTTCTGATAAAACTAAATGATTGTGTTTTCAGTTTGTAATATTTGGGTGGAGAAGTCTGGTCTTATCTCTTTTTTTGGAAACTGGGAATTACCTTGAGAAAAAGATTTAGGGCAATTTAGCATTTGAAACTAGGAAAAGCAGAAAAAGCATGCTATTAAACCTGCATTTATTGAGTTTTAATGAGTCACATGATGTCATCCTGAGTATCCTTGGCAGCTCACATGGTTTGGGTGCTTCTGCGGAGGAGTATGAAAAATACAAGGAAAAAAACGCCCCTGCAGTTTATTCTAACGATGCAATTATTGTGACTTAGAGTGTCTGGTGAGGTATCACCTCCCCCATCTTTCTGTCTCATGCCTTCAGAGGAGAGAAACGTAGTGGGGATGGCCAGCTCCCCATCCACCTTCCAGAGCTGGTGTGATCAGAGGTGGCTCCACTGTCCAAACTAGGCCATGGTACAAATCTTCCTCAGCATCAAATCATCGTAAATTACTTGGTTGAAGAGACCTTAAATATCATCTAGTTCCAACTCCCTGCCATGGGCAGGGACACCTTCCACTAGACCAGGTTGCTCAGGGCCCCATCCAACCTGGCCTTGAACACTTCCTGGGATGGGGCATCCACAGCTTCTCCAGGGAATCTGTGCCAGTGCTCACCACCCTCACAGAGAAGAATTTCTTCCTAACATCAAATCTAAATCTCCCCTCTTTTAGTTTAAAACCACTCCCCCTTTTCCTGTGTAAAAAGTTTCTCCCTGTTTTTTATAAGCTCCCTTCTAGTGCTGGAAGGCTGCAGTGAGGTCTCCCAGGAGCCTTCTCCAGGCTCATCTCCTTAAGGAAAAGGAGGGTGGTCATTGCATTAGCATGTTGTACTTGAAAATTTACATGGGATTGTCACATCATGAACATTTTTAAACCAAGTAGGGATTGCAAGATTTTGTCCAACACAGTAATAAATGAACATTTATTCATGTTCCAGTGAGCAGGAGCAGAGAGCATATCTCAGGAGAAAACCAGCAGGAGTTAAAGGCTCCATTCATCAAAAATCTCATTACCCTGCTCTCGTTTGTTGGTACCTGTTTCTAAATTCAAGGAGTCCCACAGTAAAGTGCTGGGATAGGAAATCTCATGATGCAAGCAAAAGAAAAGGAGTTTAATGACTGCTGCATGTTCTTCATTTCATAATTTTATCAGTAAGCTCTCAGACTTCTAGAAATGGCTCTGAAATTGGCAGCCCAAACTTAATATCTTTTTCCATTTTGCCATCACATGCAATTTTAGTTCTCAAGTGACTCCAATTTTAAACTCCCAGTGATTTAAACAGCTGCATTGTGCAAAGGCTGAAGTGAGGACATGCTTTTGTAATCAAGCAGCCCAACTCTAAATTTTATGGTGTGATGGTTACTGTGCCCCATTCAAACTATGCCCCATTACACAGAAGTGCATTCCTTTGATTTTACCAAAGAGACCATAAATATGACAAAAAGCATAGCTGGAAAACATGATTTCATGCCTGGATTTTTCAGCTACTGCAAGGAATAAATGAAGTGGTCTCTGAAAGGGGCATATCTTTGCAGTGAATTATGTTTGTATTATTTGTATGGCTAGCAGAGCTCATCGGTGAGCTTACCAGAAAATATATGCCTGCTACAACATTTAGAGTAACATGGAACTCAGATTTCAAATCAAAATAATAAGAATGTAACTTCTTATTTCAGTGGTTTAATACTGTGGAGACTCAGGGTGTGGGGGGAGGAGATTATTGTGCTGGATATAAGAATGTAAAAGATGTTCCATAAGTGCATAAATGAAATTAATTGTCAGCAGTCATATGCTTGGCAAACTATAAGGCTTATTTGCCTTAAAATTTCTTATTGTATCCTTTCCCTTTTGCCCCAAGGTGATGTAATGTTTTCATCTATGAAAACCTGGTTTTGAGAAAGATTTGGCTTCAAAATGGAAATCTGCTTTTGATTCAGCATTAGGACCTAGCAGACAGTCCCATTTGTTTGATCACTGCTGTCTTTCTTCCAAAAAATCCCAGGGTGTGTTGCCAGCCGTGACTGGCAGTACAGAGCCTGTGTGGTTGCTGTCAGTAATACTAAAGCTTAACCATATTCTATCATTAGCTCACTACCAGCTTGAAATACCTGAATAAATGCGATCAAAATTTCAAAATAAAATTGAATCACTATACTGTCTGGCATTACTGAAGCAAAGAATAAAACAGCATGCACTGGTACAATAATTGAGAATTTAATTTGCGTAATTAAGTTTAATATATAATAAAATTTTATAGTAAACACTTAAAATGCTCCTAAAAATATGGCGGCTTATTTTTATAGAAAGGTAGTTATTACAAACAGTTCTATTGGGTAATTTTGAGCTGTGAGTTTTTGTGTAAAGTGTTAACTTACGTGAAAGTCCAAGTCCATGGGCAAGTGATTTCAGCTGATGTTGGATTAGATCCTGTGGGACAAAGGGCAGTCTTCATGCCAGCTTTAAAAATATACTTGCTCACTTGCAAACCTCCAATCAAGTATTTTTCCTTGCCAGCATTGGTGATTTTTAAAATATTTTCTTTTAATGTCCAAAAATAGATTTTGCTTTCCCTTTCCCCTCTCCTCTTTCCACCTTCATGTTACTTGGTGCTTCCCTGAGTGGTGGACCCGGGGGCCAGGCACGTTCCAGCAGCATTTGCAACAGCCAAAGGCAAAACAGTGCTGAGCTGGCTCCTGCCTGGCCATCTTTGGATGGGCTGGTGACCACACAAGTGTCAAAGGATACTTGCGAAGGAGGTCAGGAGAAAGGTTTAATTTGGTGAGTCCCACCTCTGATTTTCAGTGCTCAGGTTGATAGCCTGAGCGCCCACTGAAATCCTGTGAAAAAAATGGGCTTCAAGGCACTGGATTTTGGATGTTTCCAGAGATAAGGTAATAGCAATAATGCTGAGCTCAAGATTAATGCATTTCGAAATGCTGAGATAGTGATAGCAATTTCCTAAACCGTTTGTGTGTTCACACAGCTTCAAGGCTTGGTGTGCTGTGCTTCACTGTCAGCTTGCTCCAGTGGATCAGGAATGGCTGGCTGGGAGCAGCTCAGAGGTGCCAGGCAAGGGCAGAATGATGCCAGGAAAAAACCCAAGGCAGTTCTACATTTATGTGGGTATGCAGCTAAAAATTCTTCTGTGCACTTCAAGGATAGCAAGTACTATTTTTTCTCAGATGTAAATGTACTGTGTAAGAAGACACAGTAAAATGTAATATGAGGCTCTTCAGTAACTGGGAATTACCATAGCAGACAGAGCAGTGCTCCGTTCTTTGCATTGTTGGGTCTTTGGAAGTGGCTCGTGCTCCAAGGAAATCTGAGTGTTTCCATCTTTTTAAACCTGTCTACCTCATTAGAGCCATCTGATATTCTCATTTTCCTATGCCTAATTTGTATGTGAACCCTATCAAACAATTGAATGCAAAGATAATATGTGGCAAAGCTAATAGGCTATGCACATGCTGTGCAACTTCTTAAAAATCAGTAGTAAATCTTTAAAGCTGTTTAAAATCTGTTTACTCCCCCATGCAAAATTCTTCACTCTAATACAGTGATGATGGATAAAATCACACTGTTCTTTCCTGTTCTGGCAGCATTATGCAGCTGAATATCTATCCTTGTGCTTGTGTGTGCCCCAAATAGGAAACTTAGCATATCATGGCTGAGTTTTACTTCCTTCCTGTATGTCTCCAAATTCTGCTCTGTACTGTCTGTAACAGGAGCCAACCACTCAATCTGTGTTGAAATAAAACTTAGTGTTTCTCATAGAATGGTGCTTAAGTTCTGGGCAGATCTCCTACCTTGCTACTGAAGAGGCTGCTATAGACTTGTACCAGTAGAAACACCAAAAATCATCCAGAGCATTTGAAACTCTGGTTTGTCAGCAGTTTCTCATGCTCAAGGAGCATCAATAGAAAAAATATGGCCTCAAGCAGCTGGAAACTGGTGACATCATGCTTTGGGGCAAGACTGGTTCCTGAGGCTGGCTGAGAAAGGATTCCTTATGCCACTGCCTCTGTCATCTCCTTAGGGGAAGAAACAGTCCTGCTCACCTTCTGTTGAACATCCTTCCACAACAAGTATTGGTTTTAGGCCCTCTACTTTTTCTGAACAGTGTATCAGCAACCCAAGACCACAGGAGAACAGGAGAGTGTGACAGGGCTTTGCTGTACAAGGATCATTGTTTCGTCCATCAGCTCTCACAGGCTTAATTTTTTAAAAATAAAGCCTAAGGAGCAGCAGAGCAGTGAAGCCAAGTCTCCAGACCTCACCCTGTGCTGTTGTTTCAGGCCTGACATCTGCACCGTGACCACTGGTCTCAGCCTCCTCCCTGGAGGATGCTTCCCCCAGCACAGAGCAACCTTTGGTGTTCTATCCATTTCTCAGAAAAGAAAAACAATTAAAAACCAGCTTGTGAACTGAGGCGGGATGGTGAAGGTTGGGACTGTCCGTGCAGCCTGGAACTGGGGCTGAAGGAGAGAGCCAAGAGAAGAGGAACCTTTTCTGTCAAGGTGGGCACAAACTTTCCTAGCACTTTATCTGCACCTCATAACATAAAATACAAATGTCAGCAATGGTGTAAATGCATCCATGTAACACACACCACAAAAACTTGCCAGGGCTCCTCCACCAGAAAGAATTCCTGTATTTGGACTATGTGAAGCTTCCCTGGGAGAGTCATGTAATGGTGACAACATATCTGTGGTACCTGCGCACTGTTCAGGGGAATGCTGCATGCAGTGCTGTTCTTATGAATGTTTAAAAAAACCCCAAAACACAAAAACTTCAAAACAGTCTCACAAACAGTTTGCAAACCTCTGACTTTAGCAGAACACAAGAATCAATCCTGAAACAAAATGGTGACACTGCTTGACACAAGACTGTTTAGGGAGGGAAATGAAAGCAGTCTGATTTTTAGAACAGTAAAGAATATTGGGGGAAAAAATTAGGGGCATGGAAAGCTGTAGGAGATCAGCACTTCTGAGAAGCATCTGGTTTATTACAGTTAGGGTTATTACATTAATATTCAGCCCTAAGGCCTACATTTTGTCAGCCTGTAAATAAATCATGTCTGTTGAAAATGTTTTCCCCCAGTGGTGATGTTCTGCATCAGGAGGGAATCTGTGGGATGCCCCCAGCACAGCCACTGAGGGGCAATGGCCTTATGCTCAGACCAGAAGCCCACCACAAGCTCTTCATCACAGACATAAATGGAATCCAGTGCTGGATCAGCTGCCATGGCCATCAGGCAGGGAGAAGGTTGCAGTGCCATCGAGAGAGGCACAGGCAGGTGTGGGGTCTGCCAGAGCTCCGTGTTCCAGCTCAGACAGTGGCTGTGGCCTCGCTGGCACCACGGCTCCCTGTGCCCACGCTTCCAAAAGGGTGATTAACAACATGATCAAACACAAGCAGCCAAATCTCACCACTCAGGGAAGTGGCAGGCAGGAGGAGAATGGCAGTGTGCTGCCTGGGTTTAGAATAAATTAATATGTGTCACTCCAGCTTTTCTAAAAGTTTAAATGTTTAATAGCATTTTGCTTTTGCTTCCCCCACTTGCTTTATGTTTCATTGTGTAACAGTTGTAAACTGTACAATTGCCTTACAAGATGTTCATTACTATGTGATAAAATATTCATCAAAGGAGACCAGTAAAACAGCAGATCTTCAGAAATACATGCCTTGAAAAGACTTGAAAACAAAGAAAGGCAAAGCAGTATTATTAATTAACAATAATAGAATTCTCGAGATAATAGAAACCAGGCTTTTCTTCTGAAATCCTATTTGTTCCATGTCCTATAAACTCAGATTTTAAAAGGAATGTTTTCACAGCAAACTTAAAGTGTGTTTTACATTTATGAGGCATAAAAATTAAGAGACTTTTTATGAGCACCTTTGCATGCTCAGACACAAATTTTTTTTTATCATCTTATTGTGAAATGGAAAGAATTAAGTGATGGTGATGGTGTTACATCTGTACACTGTGTCTCACTGGGGAGAGAGCTATGGCAGGGAACTCCCCATGGCTCTGACTTGGATCCCTATGATCAGCACTTGGAGCCAGGCACGGCTTGCACTGAAGGTGAAGGTGGCTTTACCTGCCCCTGGGGACCTCCAATGGAGCAGCTCCGTAAGCTGGTGCAAGGCACTGGATAAAAAACCACCTCAGTTTTCCAAGGGTAGGATCTAGGTCTGCAGCATTAATGGTGATGTTAAGGAAGTGCAGAGAAAGGACAGGAAAAAACCAAATTACCAGGATGTGCTGCTCCTTTGGTATCAAAGGTAACAATAAATAGTGAAGGACACAACCTCTAATTGAATAAACCCTAAGAATTTGTTCTTTATGTCCCCATGAGGCTGTAAGCTATTCCTATTACTAATACTGTGGCCAAGTGACAGAGAATAAAATGATAGAGGTTAAACAACTCACTCACATCAGGAAGAGGAGTCAAGAGATCTGCATTTTAAATGGCTCGAGGAATTGGTTACACGTAGTGCTGAGCTCCTGCAGTCTTCAATAACAGGCCTGAACATCAACCCTGTTTCTTACAGTTCTTTCCTACAGCAGCACCATTCCTGTAACAGGAGAGCAATGTTGGTTTATTTGGTTTAGGTTTGGGGTTTTCTGGTTGGTTTTGTAAGCCTATCAGTACTGTATAAAGGTATAGCAAATTTTACTGTATTGCTGCTTAGAAGCAGCCTAAAATCATCTGCTACAATTACCAACTATGTTGCTTCGTTATTAACTTGAATAACACCACTCTTGCTTTTAAGAGCTGTGAGCTAGTTCTTGTGGGCCTTGATGAACTGTATTTACTGAAGCTGAAATCTAAAGTACCTGTTTTCCTAACAACATAGGGACATTTCTTTGCAATAAGCATTGCTTTCTGTTGTTTGGCTTGATTTGGTTTTGCTTTTTTTATTGGACATTTATGAAATAACAGTGTCTTTTGACTTTCTAATACTCCAAAATGAAAAATACTATAATTTTGAGCTATGATGGACAAAGAGAAACAGGGAAAGTGGAAAGCCAAAGGAAAGACCTTCACTTAAATGTGAGTATTGTGCAATTAAGTGTGAGTCCTAATGGAAATCTAATCAATGGTAGCTTTATAGAGGTGAAGTAAAATCAGCATGCATATGTGTAAAACAAAGTCACCAGTCACTTTAATGGTAACAGTCCACAATCTTTCCTGACACTGCTTCCATTAATGACATTTATAAATTGGTCCCATTTTCTCCCTGTAGGAAGTGGGGTGCTCTGATGTGCCTTTTACCTCTGCTGGTTTGCAAATGGGAGAGTAGTGGAGTAATAGCAAGGCAATAGACGCTGCAGTAATTTTTCTTCCCTCTTTCACAAAATAGCCGTTTTTAGCATTTCACCTCTGCTTTTCTGAGGAATTGTTTTAAAGCTCATCGTTTTTCTACTAATTTTGATACATTGCCAGTGCTTTATAGAAACAGTGGTAGCTCTCCAGTCATCAGTCTCCCTTCACAGAAGTACCCCTGGACTCTGAATGTGTTTGTTTTCTTTCCAAGTAGGATATCATTTTGTTTTCATCATTAATTCTCCAGCCTGGGTTTTGTTTTCCTCTTTCTGCCCTGCATCAAGTATCTTTAATTTTTCATAATTTGCTGTCTTCCTAGTAGTCTTTCTAATAATCCCAGGAGAGGTCCTTTATTAATTGCTTTCAGTGTACGGACTCTGACGCCTTTCTGCAAACTCGTTTTAAGTAAGCTTGTTCCTGCATTCTCTTGTTAAGCAATTGAAATAAAATACATATGAATTATCCCAAGTATAATTTGCCCAGTTTTACATCTAGTTATAGACACAAGCCATGTGAATTCCTTTTGACACTAACCCAGATGCTACCACAGCAAGAAGAGGTTTTGACCATGGGCAGAATGAAAGACACACAGGATCAGCATTTTTTCAAGGTTTGGTCCCCCGGACAAAAAAAACCCCAGAAAACAACCACAAAAACCCCACAAAAGCCAAACCCCAACAAAACCAAAATCAAAAAACTCCAAATAAAAGCAAGTCCAGACAAAGAAACAAAAAAGCCCTCCCTGAGAAGTTCCACCAATGCCATTAAGCAGACGGTCAGATGCCCAGTGTGGGAGCTTCCCCTGGGGCAGTGCTTCACCTTTGCAGCTGCCCTGCTCCCACAGGCTGCCACAGCAAGGGGTTCACAGCACTCTCAGGTAACTCCCCAACACATATTTTAGTTGCCAAGGGTTAGAAGAGCAGTCACTTCATTATCTGCTTCCAGTGCCTGAGATGCCCTGGGGAGCCAGCCAGTGATCCTGACTCCTGGCCCTACATGGCCCCGTCCTGGCCACTCACCCACTAATTAAGTGAGGGTTGGAGGGAGGCACATGGCTCTCTGTGACACAGCAGTGACATTGTCATATCCTTTTGCTCCTCTTTAGCCACCCTGCTGGGGCAGGGAGAGAAGGGAGGAAAGCAGGACTCAGCCTCTGGTTTTGTCAGCTGTAGTCAGTAGACCATATTTTTGCATATACCCTGCTCTGTAAAAATCTGCTTGCACCTGGACCCTGCTGCGCAGTCAGAGCTCTTTTACAATCAGCTGTTCAGGGAAATCCAGCTGATTTCTATGCTGTTGCTGGGCTGAGGGACCCTGAGGGATGCTGCTGGTGGCCTGCTGACACTGCCTGGGCTGGGGAATGAGCAGGGAGACTCTGGACACCAGGGGAGGTGACATGGGGCCACCCAAGGGGACTGAGCAGCCCATGATGGAGGGGCAGCTGGATGATTCTCCCGCCCCACCACAGAGGACGGTTCCTTGCTTTGGGTTCCTGTGACTCAGGAAGGCAACAAACTCCATGGGAAAAATGATTTCTGACTGAATTATTGCCCAGTGGCAACAACTTTATCTGCCCTGCAGCCATGCCAGGTGGGGAGCTGGCCAGGGCAGGCAAGGGAGGACACCTGGACGGATTCAATCCTGTCGAGCCATGGCTCGACACCCGCCCCAGCGAGGGTGGACAGCCACTGCCACTGCCGGGGACATGCCCTCCAACCTCTCTGCAGCTCTTCCAGACACTCCTGGCTGGGGCAGGCCAAGAGAGTACGTGTCCAGCCACTGCTGTTATCGATTCCAGGACTGCAAAAGGTACAAATCTGCTTCAGTAACAGTGATCTTGGCAGACAACAGAGGCAGCTCCAGCACTCTTTTTCATAGATACATATTTTGGACTCCCACTGAGAGTTATTAGTTATTAAAAAGCAATCAAACGAGGCTGGCTTTGGAGGACATTTGTTAGCCATATGATATCAATTAAGCCCCAGTCTCCTGACTGCAAGGAATTGACGTTACCTCATACACAAGAAGAATTAAATTCCTTCTCTCCCTCTCCCCCTCTTTGAAGCTGGTAATGTCAAACATCTCCCACATTCCTGGGGAAAATGTTGCAGCTATCCCGAGTATGTGGATGCTTTCAATTTGTAATTAATAGATCTGCATAGCAAATGCTTGTGCTGGAGGAGCAGCAGCAGTGAAGGAATCACTTGGCTGTGCAGTGCTAAATACCCTGGTGGTCAGTGCCCTGTCCTGCTGAGCAGCTGCCCACCAAGCCCAGGTGGCCCAGCTGGGATGCCATGCCCTTTGTTAACTCCCAGAGAAAGGGAGGGTTTTCTTCACTCACAAATAGTGGGGCTGCCACTGATGGCAAAGCTGCTCTTTCTCACTGCTTTGCAAAACCCAAGACAGAGCTAAGAAAGGAGTGGAAAGCTCCCACCCTCTCACACTGGAGTTCGTACCCCGAATACCACACTTGACATCAACTGGAAACCCCAACAGAAGGTTGAGGCTTGTATTGGCAATATTGATACTCTTTTGTCAGGTTTCTAAATCTCCCAAATAAGCCTCATTTAGATTTCACTGCAAATCTATTTGTTTGCTTAACAGGTATGACACGGCAATGCTTCTGTGATATTGAGAATCAGGATCTTTCTCTCTGGTACCTCTGTGCTTGTCAAACTCTCCTGCACACACCAGCAACCCAATCTGCCAAACTGACACACGACCCTACAAAGAGTGTTTTGGACACAAAGAAATTGCTTAAGTGAATTCCGTATTTCCTTTCCAAGGTAATTTTATCAATTTGTGGCTTGTTTTTATCAAGCTTGTCCATTTTAATGCAAATGCTGCAATTTAAGACTAAAAAAGGGAGAATACTTTTGTCAGCCAAGTTGTCAGAGGTTTAGTATTTATTTATGCAAATTACATATTCTGTCAGAGTGCAAAATCACAAACAATTGCCAAACCAATTAAATTAATATATTTCAGATAAACAGGTCTTGCCAATTAGTGAAAAAATACCCATTTTAAATGCAATGGAAGAAAATATTTTTTAATAGGTGTGTTAAACATACAGATAGTTTTATAAGTGAGAAAACTACCATATAAAAAACCTGCTATAAACATTCCAGTTCAAAACATGGATATTCAAGGTCATGAACTGCGGTTTTAAGAGTAGACTTGCTAAAAGCAACAAATCACAGTGTAACATTTTTGTAGTTGGGTAGCATGTGTACTCTACACATAAAACTGCATGCCTGGCATACCCTGTAATGAGATTTTATATCAATAGATATTTTATATGTATTTTTATATGCGCTATCCATATATATTTTTATAAAATTAATACTTGCTGGAAATTAGTTTTTTCTCTACATTTCAGTGACAGCATCTTCATTGTTTTGTCCTGATTCTATGACTTGAAAGTATTTATTGCCAAGTAGTTCACTGTATGGGAACTCCTACAAAATTTTAGACATATTTACTGCGCCATAGACAAGATTTACCTGTATATCACATATTCATTACTTCCATCAGTTAGGAGCAGGGCTCAAATATTGCCTTTGGGATGAGCTTCTCAGGTATACCCAGGTTTGTTGCTGGTAAATGGGGCTTTTTCCACAGTCCTAAAGAAAAGAAAGACCTCTTTGCAAATCGTAACTTGCTGAGGCCTATGAGTGGAGTGGTTTTCACTTCCCCTTCAGGTCCAGTTCAGGGACTGAGGTAATACTGATGGCTTTGATGAGGTTCCACACAACTGGATGGAAGCCAAAGATAAGACATTTCTGGCTAAAAGGATCCAGCTGGTGAAGAAAACACCAAGACCAGATGGTCCAGCTGTTCTTATTTTCTCCTGGATGGCCTTTGGCTTTAAAAAGTCTGAAAGGATATGATGGAAAGGTGATAATGCTCACCTGCACCCTCTCCACAACATATTCTCAGGAGCAGGTCACACCATCCTCACAGCTGGGCACAGCCAAGGGCTCCGTGACCTCAGCTGGACTTGCCAGTGTGCCAAAAGCTGCCACCACAGAGGACAGGGGAGGGTAAAGGCTCCCCATTTCCCACTGTCATAGAGATTTTAAGGAGAGGTTTTCTCTTGAGGCATTGAAGTGATGCTCAAACACTCATGTTTGGTGCTAATATCACCAAACATGTCTGTAATCAATGTGTCTGCCATTCAGTGGTTTAAGTTGTCAAAATAGCCTTAGGTTTGACATTTTTGAACTTTGGACTGCTTGATTTTCTAAAGGCAATAAAAAAACCCTGAAGGAAAACAATATTTGTCACCAAGGGGAGATTTTTAGGAAGAATCCCCAGCATCTATGGTTTTTCTATGGCTATTTCCATGTCTATTTCTACAACTCAAAGTAGGAGGAGCTGCAACAAACTTTTCATGGGACCAAATCCTATTCAAGATCACTAAACCAACTTCCAAAAGCTTTAGCCCAAGTTCATGTACTTGTGAGTTGAATTTTTAAAAAATAAAAATGCCAGAGCCAATATACAGCTCTGAGCAGACAGAGGATCTATCATATTCTTATTTTATGATTCTTTTGCCAGAGGGAACCTTTTATCATAACTGTGCTGTCATTGTTACATTCATTAAAGAAGAAAAAAGGAGGGAAATTATATTGCTCAAGCAGTGCTTCATTTCTGATGAGGGATCCCACACAGCCTGGGAGCGTGGAGTCAGGCAGGGACATGAAAGGCCTCGGAGCTGCCCATGGCACTGGGTGGCCTCAGCAGCACGAGGGTGATACTCCCCACTTAGCCACTCCATGTGTTTGAATGGCAAAGCTGGGTGGTGGGTCTGGGCTGCTCCCTGAGGGGTTTTTAGGCTGCAAATAGGCAGCAGCAGGAGTGGAGCTCGACTCACTGCCCAGAGCCCCAACTGGTGCCCAGAGCACGGCTGTGGATGCTGAGCAGCCATAACCCGGCAGCTCTGTGTCAGTGTGATCCTGGGGGGAGGATGAGACAGAAAATACACTGTTTTTTACTCAGAATAACAACCCCTTTTCTTCCTCAGATGGACTGTGCGAACAGAAGAGTTGCTCACCTGAGCAACAAATTGCTCAGTGGTTGTTTTTATCCCAGTGGAAGAGGCAAAATTTAGGATTCTTTAAGCTGAGTGTCTCCTCACCTGTGTCTGCTGTCGGCTGCTTTGGGCACCACTGGCCAGACCAGCAGGAGCTGCAGCACACCTTTCAGGGTGGATCATGCTGGCATTTACAGGAAGTAAGGGGGATTTAAGGTAAAATCACAACGTGAGTGAAGCACCCTGGCTGTGTGTAAGTCCCCATCAGATGGCACGCAGTTTCCAAAGGAATGCAGGACCCTTGCACCCTCCAGGACAGTGAATGAGAGCAGACTGTGACTGTGCTCCTCCTTCACAGAGTTCTTGCACCCAGAGGGGGCTGGAGGGCCTGGGAAGCTGGGAGCACATGGCTGTGGCAGGTCACTCTGCAGCCATGGGGATGGGCACATCGGCACTTGGGCACCGCGACATTCTTTGGGAGGGGAAGCTTTATAGCGAGAGGAAAGATAATTGTATTTTTGCAGCTGGAAAGATGACTGAAGAATTTTAGAAATGTTTCACCTAAATGCTGAGCTCTCAAGAAGCTGCAGCCAGCCGCCTGCCCACTCTGTGTGTGCACTTACCCTCTACAGGCATCAGACAGCTGGGAAGAAATGTGAGTGGAAAGAATCTTGTGGAGTATATTGGCTTTTAATAAAACAAACTCTTTCTGGGGTAATCTCTAATAATTTCTGTGTCCTTAGGATGATCAGGAACCAGCTTTTTATGCATTGCTAAATATTTGGAGCAAAGTATTACTACTTCCTGCAGCTGAGGCCAAATTTCAAAAAATGTTTAGATAACTCATTCTCCCTAAAAACAGTATTTGCTAATTAGCACGTGTATTTATCTTCACACATATATAAATAATTTGCATATTTCTGATGCCCTGCACAAATGTATGCCTTAGTCTCCAGACATTGTTTAGTAATTAGAGGAGTTGAGGAGGTACCTGCCTGCAGATCAATTAGCATCCCAAATTAGTGCTCATAGACACTAGTTGTTCTAGGTCCAGACACAGCTGGACATTTCCTGGCAGAAGTTTGACCCTGCCATAGGGTGTGTAAGTGACCTGTCTCTGCCCTTACCCTCTTCAAATTTAATCTTTAGAGGGTTGAAGATATGTTTATGGGATTGGGGAAATTGAGAGTGTTTTTTTCCCTGGAATTTGTTGTGGTGATTAAGGGGGAAAGGCATCAGAATTAGGATAAAACTAATGCAAACAGTGTCTTCAAAAATGTGTATTCTCGTGTTGTAGAGGGACTAAGAAGAAAGATCTGAGCTTCTGCCCTTTTTTTCTTCATTGCACATTTCAGATCAAATCCAGCACTGGTCTTATCTTTGGAAGTTCCTTAGTCTTTTAAATCAGAGATTTCAATGGATTTCCAGAAACGTAAGCTGCTTTTTATGTGCTAGGAAAAGGGATGGATGATGAAAATAGCCAGATTTTCTCCTTTCCTTCAGGGTGATGTAGATAAAGTGTGACTCCTCTGAAGCTGGCGCAGGACCTGCACAAGAGGATATGGGTAGATGCAAGATAGGGGATTTACATCTGAGCCACCAGTTTGGACTCAGAGAGAAAAAGTGGGGAGTGCGGGGTTTTGGAAAGAGGAACAAAGGAGACAATTCTGTCGCAGCTGCCGGGGAGCGGCAGGATGCTCAGAAGCTGCTTGCTGGGCACTTTGGCCAATCCACTGAGCAGCTTTCCCTGAGCCACTGAGGTTTTGTGTCTTGCTCGTGTCCACAGCTCAGGAGGCCGTGTTTGCCAGCTGACCCCACACAACGTGGTGGGCACTGACCATGGCTGCTGTGAGCTCTTCTGGCTGCTTGCCAGGGCACAGCCTTTTCCTGCTGCTTGTCAGCAAACCCTGGCACTGCTGATAGGTGGCCTGGCCCAAAAGCACAGCAAGGACCGTGCAGGATTGCCCACGTGATTCAGAGCTGCTGCACAGGGATGGAGCAACTGTTCACTGTGATTTCTTTCCTGCTGACATTGTGCTCTTCAAATTATGAGATGTAAAAAAAAAAATATGTGGGGAAGTTTTAGGGTCAATTAAAGGATTGTGTTAAATCCATGGACCCATTTCCCAGTAACAGCAGGAATACAGGACAGCAGGGCTGGATCCTTGTATGTGTGTACCTGCATATTTCCATCAAAGGCAGTCATTTGTCATTGTAAGCTTGAGTAGGTTTTTGCCCTAAAAATCCTGTAAAACATCTCTTTTTAGAGTGATTTTTTAGGGTTTTTTTCTATTGAAAGTTGGACTGCTCCTAAAGATGGCTATGCTTGTGGCAGCTGGAAAGAATTTGGGGTAATTGCCTACCCTTACTGATTTTATAGACAAAGCACAAAACAAAGCAGTGATGAGGGGCACAGCATGGGTCTCTGTTTCAGAAAGGCCATGTTCTCTGTTGGGGTACAGCCCTGAAGGAAATACACAGGTACGCAGAAATACATGAAATGCCACCAAAACAGCATCCCTGCAGCAACCTCCCAGAGCAGTCCTGCAAGGAGCCGGTGAGGCACCCTGAGAGTTCACTGTGCTTCAGCCTCATGCTAAAATGCAACTGGCCTTGTCCTAAAGCCAACCCAATGGACAAAGGCTTTTTAAATAATATTTCAATGGGCTGGCATTGTCTGTGGCCATGCCAGGCTGTAGCCAGGGTAGGTGTGGGTTTCTTGGCTCTCACGGTATGTCCAGAGCCAACTGCCATCACTTTCATGACTGGCACCCAGAGATGCTGTCCCAGTCAGGTCTTGCATCTTTATGAAGTATTAAATAGCCATCATACATCTCACTGGGGAAGACCAAATGTTGGGTCTTCTAATCCAGATGGTACTAAAATCAGGTTTTCTTACAAGGATGCTCCCACTTCATGCTGGATAATCATCTTCTTGTACACAGACCCCTTTTGTCTTTATATTCAGAGCAGGAGATGGCCAGTGACCATATCGTGCCCTTAAAAAAAAAGGTAAATGATAGGTCTGTGATTTCAGTGCTATGAATACCACTTATTGTCAAGGTGGGAGTTTGGAGTCAGAGAGCAGTGCAGGCAGCAAGGTGCCAGCCAGCCTGCTTGAACTTCAGTCCCTCTGAGCCAAGAAATACTCTAATTATTTTATGCAACATGTGGCCCTTTGATTCTGGCAAGCAGAAGCAGAGAGAAAGTTGCTATGCAACCAGGCAAGCAGCTGCTGAGCCAAGGAGTCCAAGAACTGGGAACTTTTACAAACAGGAATTGTTTTGAAAAATACAAATAGGCAGAATTTTATGGTTGTTCCAATTTTTGTGTTTGTCATCATCTTCCTTCTGAATTTATTTAGTCAATGTTGGTGAAGGGCCACAGAAATGTTGCCTCAGGTGCAGGCTGGCAGCCTGTTTTGGGAGCTGTAAAACTATGGGAATTTGGCTTTGGTGACAGTGACATTCTGTCCGTGCAGCTGACAAGGGAGTTTAATTATTTTAGTCTAGGCTTGCACTGAGCCCAGAGCCCTCCCCCTGCGGCTGCAGTGCTGGCTGGGGCACGATGTCTCTCTGGCAGCGGTGCTGGGTCACCGGGAGGTTGTGCCCAAGGCCAAGGCTGGCAGCGATGAGCTGTGCAGAGGGGCATCCCACACTGCCTTTGTTCCTAAACCAAAATGAGCTCCAGGGTCCCTGCAGGGACCGTCACCCTGGGGTGAACGTCTGTTCAGATGAATGGCTGAATTTTGCTCATGTTTTCTGCGAAAATAGATGTGGCTGTCTTCTCAAAGACTGGGCAACCAGCAAACTGGTGCTACTCCTCTGCTCAGATGTAGTTTTAGTGCTAGCAGGGAAGCCTGACTGGCATTAGCTTTTTATTAAATAAATAACTGAATAAATGGTAGTGAAAAAAAAGCTCCCTTTTCTTCCCTCAAATATTCACAATGAACTAGCAAAGGTCACTGACAATCTTTTTAGTGGAGTTACAACTGAATTACAACTGGACACAAAACACAAGCTCAGACCACCCCTCGGGCTATTTACCTACTTAATAAATTCCAAGAGAAGTGTGCATTCAGGGCTGTAAACAAGTCCTTTATAACCATCCCTTCCCGTACAGGCTGTAGACACTGTTTGGACACTCTGACTTGGAAGTAATGTATTGGAATAATCACTTCTCCCCCTGCACCACAACCTAATTCACTGCATGGCAGAGGGGGGCGTGAGGCGAAGTCCCTGCAGAGGCAGATCGATGGTTAAAGAACTGCCAAGTAGGGCCACAAATCCTTCATCAAATTACAGCCAGGGTGTTCAGGCTGCTTCTTCTGGCTCTTATTGATAAAATCTAGACAGCGAATTATCATATCAAAGTATAAATTCAAAGCAGCAGAGCGATAATCATCTCCAATTCCTGGTGGATAAGCAACTAATGAGAGATTTGATGAACTACAAATGCAGGAGATAACAAAATAATTACAAAATGGCAAACTGTTGAAGACTTTTTGGAAGAAGGATAAGGAGAAATTTTTTAAGAGGTACTTTTTATAAGGAAAACATGTATCAACTGTCCATCTTTGACCAGATACATTAGGGAAATTATACCGAAGCACGTTGGGAAGTGCTCAAGGCCAGGTTGGATGGATCTCTGAGCAACCTGGTCTAGAGGGAGGTGTCCCTGCCCATGACGGGGGGGGTTGGAACTAGATGATCTTTGAAGTGTCTTCCAACCCAAACTATTTTATGATTCTATGATTATATGTCCACTTGGTGCTTTTCCTTGCTCTGCATGTTTCTTAAATTTTATTCCAGCAAGACACCATTGTGATTTTTTAGTAGTAAAGCTCATTTTCCTGTTGCAGTAATTAAGAGTCTAATTTGTCTGTTGATGGTTTTGGATACTCAGAGTAAACACAGTGAATGGGTAATGGTGCAGGCACCCGGGAAGCCTTTCAGTCCAAAAGGCTCTTAAAATTATCTGTTATAAGATGTCAAATCAACAAAGGAGGTGAAGGGGAAAAATGACAGACGTTTCTGCCTGTGAAGCTGCAAAATGTCTGCCTGGAGCTGGGAACTGGTGAGTGACAAGGCAGTGGGCTTGGGTTTGCTGGTGGCAGGTACGTGTCATGCAGAGATGCACTGCAGGTGTCTGAAAGGGGAGGAGCTATAAGATTGAGTTTTTGAGGCCAGATTGTATCAGATGAGAGATGTAGTGCTGGTGAATTTTTTTAATGGCTCAATATATAAGAAAATTGCATCTTGCAGATATCATGCAGCTGGAATCTGCAAAATGAAGCCATGCCCTGATCCTGGAGAAGGGAGATGGAGACTGTGCTCAGGTCCTGGCTCTATCTGCCTGAGGGGACCATGCTGGTTGCAGTGGAGACTGAGGCAGCTAAAGGAGGTTTGGAAAGGGGCTGGAAGGAGGGCTTGGGCTCTGCACGTCAGGGCTGTGCCCGTAGTGAGGAAAAAGCACCTAGAACTGCCCGAATGGCTGAGATTTAATTTGGGCAGAAACGCAACAGCTGGGGAACAGCAGAAAGGCAGGTGGGAGCTGAGTTGTGTTCTAGGAATGAATCCCCACACAGTTGTGCTGTAGGATGAGGAATCCCTCATTCACTGTGACCTTATGCTGGGTGACAGCTCCGGAACAAGAAGCACTCCCTGGGGAGAGGAAAGCGCTGTTCCACATGCCTGTGAAGCCAGCACTTGTCTCCTGATGAGTGCAGCTTTGGTGGCTGATCTCTGGAGACTCCAGCCTTTCTCCAAACACTGTAAATTGTTGGGAATCCTTGTTCCAAAGAGCTTGTAGTCAGAATCAAAAGAAGACGGAAGCAGTTCAAAAGAAACAAGGACAAGAGAAATTTAAGTGTATGTGATATTCAAGATGTGATTAGTTGTAAATAATGATTTGCCTGACCTTGGCACTGCTCCCAGGAAGTCACACCAGGCTCAAGAATGCAACACGATGACGCATGACTTGAAAATACTGTGTCAAACCCCACCTGGTTCCTGTTAGCTGAATGTCTTGTTGACATTGCTCATTTGTTCTTCACTCGACTGAAAACTCATGGACTCATTGACGGATCCAGCTTGATGGAACTGCTTGGCAAACACTAATGGTTTTAAAAGGTTTAATAAATTACTAATTAAAGGGGGAGAAAAAACAGAGCTCAGAATTGTCTGCAAACATGTGCATTGGTTTTTTTCAGCATCTTGTAAATTAAGTAATTTAAATTGATTGACAAAAACGATTTCCTTTTTTTTTGTTTTTTTATGTGCCTTTGGGATTTTTCTGGAAACTACTTTGATAGGCATGCCCAAGTCCTGACAATGCTCCTTGTCTCTTCCTCAAGGACCTTGTCAGAGCTTGTGCCGATAGGATTTCTCTGAAACCTGCAAGTGAATCACACCGACTTGTTTTTTGAACCAGAGCTTCATGGGGGTGCCCTCTAAAAGCCTGGCTAACAGCAGATACAGTGTTCATGAAGTACTAAATATCTATATTGTTTTTTTGAAGGAGTATGCATTGAATATCTTTTTATACCTCTTACACAAGTACAGAGACGTATTTTAACTGCTGCCATCCCTCTTAGCCTCCTGCAGACCATCTGACCCGTCAGCTTTGTTTGCTGTTGCTGCAAAACTGGGGTTCAACTTCATGAATGAACTTTGAGGTGAGCTTAGGTAAGATATCCAAGTGCAAGACATCCCCTCACAGATCCATATGCCGTTTTGTCACCTTTTAAAAACAGTATAATTTTCTTAAGTAATAGTGGCCTGATGTCTCTTATTTCCTTTTCCTGTGGGGAGACGTTTTTGACTTCTACAACATTTTGTGTGTTGGGGGGGCCAGTCATGCACATGTGGATATTTGTGCCTACATATCTGCCTTTCTGTCACAGATTGCTGTGGTTGCTACCTACTCCTGGTGGAGAAAGCCGGGCTAAAGTACAGCTTGAAGGGATACAGGAAGCTGGAGAGCCTGGTGGTAATAATTAGCGTCTCTTGAGGAGTGACTCCGTGTTCCTGAGCTGACCCCCAAGATAAATGGCACATGCTTTGATAGAAATCCTCTGAGTCAAACTTGTCTCCTCTGGTTGTGCAAATGAACTTTTATAATGAAACAGTTTTGATTTTCAAGTTTGACACATTTAATGAACCTCTGCTCCTTCAAATTTGCACTGAACATCTTCTCCGTGTAACCAGTGAGTAAGACAAACATAGTTCAAGTATCTTCCCTTGTCCTATTTCCTGATAAGATAAATAAATATTGCTGAGTTAATTTTTTGAGAGAAAATACAATACTGTCTGGATTTCAATGAGCAATTGTGAAATAAACCATTTCTTCTGTTCTTTAAAAATACCAGTTGTAGCTAATCAAACAAGAAATATGAGGAGGACCACATAGTTCCTTCTGAGGCCTGAAGAGATCATGCTGTGGCTCAAAATCTCAGTAAAATCAAACCCAAAACAATCCCAAATGATGACAGCTGAATGGAATGGCAGGGATTGTCCTGAAAGTCTGAACTTCTACAGAAATTGATGTTTCTGAGTCATCCAAGATCCCCTATTGGTAAGCAAAATAACAAAATGGAGAAAATGTCTCGAGGACCATCCATAAGAAAACAAACAAATCATAGGGAATGTTGCCAAGATGTAACTCAGACAGGCAATTAAACAGGGAAAGCATTCCTGCCTTAATCTTAGGCTGTATTTGTTGGTCTTAAACTAGAATTAGAACTTGTAGATTTATGACCTGTATATAAAATAAATAAAAAATCCCTGCTAGAAGAGAGATTATTTTTGCATAAAGGGATGTTTGACAGAGATGATTGTGCACTAGAAGATTTGACTTTCAAATATTCTCACAAATCAAAGCAATTTCTTGATGAACCAGTTTTACTATTCTGAACCCCAAAGAAAAGCATCCCCAGGTGATGCAAACTGAAGTCCTGACCTGAACAGCTGCAGCCAAAGTCCTGTTTCAGTTGGCAATTAGAATTCATTAAGCCAAGCCAATCATGGCAATAGGAGCATGGCAAAAGAGTACAAATACCCTAAATACCTTAAAACCAAGCCAACCCTTCCCTCCTCTTGCCCTTAGCCCCCAGATCCCTAGAGATCTTTTCCTCTACATTAGTGATCCTCCTTTAGGCTCAAAACTCTTAATTACCAGGAGAATATCTCCTGAACCACCTCCTGACCCATTTTTTGTTTGTTTTGTAAGCTTGATTTACCTTTTGCTACTGAAACTCTGCCTTTTTTCCAGGGCGAGAGTGACAAAGCCTGGGTTGGAAAGGGTTTCTTCAGTTTGTAAAATTACTGACTTTTCACAGGCGCTGTGCACCCACGGGAGGGTATCTCAATCTGCTGGATGAGCCAGAACCTGCCCATGAAAGAAAGGGCTGGGTGACAAAGAAGAAGGTTGTTACTGATGCCTCTGTGCAACTCTCCCAGCTTCAACATTGGGAAGTTTCCCTGGAACTGCTTTCTGTATTGAGGGAGGCATGGGCAGTAACTATCTGCCATTAAGAGAGGGAATCAGAAAAGCTGAATACTGCCCCGAGTGCCTCTGATGCCTCTGCTCACTCCTAAACCATGGGGATTTTCAGGGCTTAGCAGAGATGTGGGCTGAAAGAAATCTGAGCTGGTGAATGACCTTCAACTTCCAAACTTCGGCAGCTTCATGTGAAAGTACCAAAAACCAGGGTGGATATGGGGTCACAAAAAAGCTCTGTTTCTAAAAGCACTTTTCAGAGGAACCTCATTTTAAGGCAACACTAGCCCTGCAAATAACTTATTACACTTATTTAAAAGATGCTCATGAATAATTTATACTACATTAACTTGTAAATGTGATAGCTTTTGAAATCATTAGGCTCCAGTAGCTTGCTTTGTAAGTCCATGGGCTGGATCTCATTATTAAAAGCTAATTAGCTCATTCAACTGGAATGCATTCTGTCAAATAGCTATGCCAGTACTCTTCTTTTTATTACAACAGATTATATTAATTCTAAAAATATTCCAGAAATGGCATAATGGAAATATTTAATAATAAAGATATAAAAGATATAACATTCTATACAAGTAGATAATTTCATTACTACTTTAACAAGTTTTCCAAAACTGGGTAAGTGAGATTTCAGGATTATGATTATTTTTACGAATATATGGTATTAGAAATATCTGATATATACATAATTTGTTTAAATATTAAAGATTATAACTTATACATGAGACGGATGTTTTCAAAGTGTTCATTTGGATGTGTGAGAAGCTTGGATCTTTGTTTAAAAAGTTATGCTCCTAAAGTTAGATTTCTAAGCCATGTTTGGCACTAGAAAAGATGGAGATCACAAGTAAGTGTGAGCAACATGCCCATAACAGCAGGGTCAAGGCGTGGAGCCATGCATAAGGCTGCTCTTGCCCCAGCTCACAGGGGAATATGGTGGCCATCAGTCAATTGCAAAGTCTATTTTCTTTTCCATAAAAAAGTGGGTTTTTTATTTGCTGTTGAATTTTAATATGGAGAAAACATTGCATTTTCCTTCTCCACTGTTCTTCCTATGGGTGTCATTCCAGCCACTGTGAAGAGAAATTCAAGAGGGAGAGGAAAAATAGGCACTGACTGAGCATTTCCCACCTCCAGCACTGGAGCAGGAGTCACAGCCAGCACAGCTCCACAAGTGCCAAACCCAGGTGTCAGAAACAGCCCAAGAACCCACCATGGGGCAGATGTTCTTTGCCCAAATGACTTGTTCCCAAGTCCTCCCATCCCACCCTCCCTATGGAAATAATCACGGTGTACCCATCCAGCACAATATCAGAGGAGATGTTCTGTAGAATGTGTCTTTTTTCACCATAAAGCAAAATGTCATTTAGGTCAATTTGTGCTAAAACTCTGGCTTTGGGAGAAGAGCCTCTGTAGGAAAAACAATTGCCACTGGGTAGAAGAAAAATCCAGCTGGTTTGATAGTAATTATCTGTTGTTGGATTTGTAAAGTATTTGCTATGTAAATTATCCAAACATTCTTTTTTCCCCCTATATTTTGGGTTTATATTTTAACATTTTTAAACTCCAGTACTTTTAAATCCCTATTACCAGCTTTTAAAGGGATTAGGGTAAATGGCTTTTATTCTGCAGTCACAATACTATTGCTTTCAAATACATCTTCTTCGATTTCCTGTTCAGAAGAAAAAAAAAAAAAGGAGGAATTTAAATAATTCACAGCAAATCTACAACGTCTGCTTCTGCCCTGATGAATGTTTCCCTTTAGGAAAGGCAGTTCTCTTATTAATATAACATCTGGCTTTCATCTTGAATAAATACAACAACTCAAAAGCAGGAGAAAAAGAGTAGAAAAATGTGAATTTTCTGGCATATCAAGCAGCCAAAAGGCCTAATTAACAGAAATAATACCTAGCAAGCACTGCTGCTTGAGAAACTGCCATAAATGAATCTTTTGGGACAAGGTGTTTCAGAGGGTCCACTTGGTCGCCTGGAGAGTGGAGAGGAGATGGATGGTGAGAGGAGCAGCAAACAGCTCAGATTTGTGGCTCTGCACGTCCCAACAGCCGCTGTCGGAGGGCCCTGCAGGAGCCTTCCCTGTAGGAGGTGCAGCAGGAAAGCTGTGCAGTCCCTCTGGCTGCTCTGTGCCACAGCCACATCCCCTCCAGCACGTGCAGCTGCCCTTGGCTGCCCTTTGCCCTCGCCAGACAACGTGTCCCACTCCTGCAGGACCCATCTTGAGGGTCTCTTGCCTTTTAAAATGCAGTTTTGAGAACTAGACTTGGTGTTTAGAGAGAAAGTAAGGAAGATATTTAATAATTTTAGACTTTAATCAATGAAATTAAAAAAAAAAAAAGGCCAAATGAAAAATAAAACCTAGAAAAAGAAAATCCTCCAGAAAAGTAGTGAGGAGGGCAGGGATTTGACAGATGTCCCAGATTAATTTTGTTTCCCTGGCTGCAGAGTGAGAGAGTGGTCATATGCACCTGCTCCTGATGGAGGTATGGACCCAAATCAGCAGCTGCCACGAGCAGGGTCTCTCTGGATTGAACCCAGTTCATATTTCTTGCCTCTCTCCTTTCCTGTGGGGAGTGCATTGATGTGTCCGTCAGTGAGCAGACACACCAGGCTGGCCAGAGCAATGCAGTTGGGTTTTTCTGTGCTGGCAGTCCCCAGTTGTTATCCCTCCTGGATGTGAGTGCTCTGGATGTGCCACAATGGGGCAGGGACCGCAGCTCTGCTGGAGTGGCAATTGCAGTGTGGGGGTGATATCACAGGGACCTCCTCAGCTGCTGGGAGGTTCCTGAGCACAGTTTGTTGCAGCTTAGAAAATCATTGTGTTCACTGCAGCTGCTGACTGGAAGCTGAGCCCAGCCTGCACAGGAGTGGTTGGCAGGAGGGCAGTTGGATATAAATGCCTTTTTATTTCTGTTCCATTTGAGCTACTGTTGCGCTTTGATCTGAAAGCTCTCGTAATTTAGAAGTTTTAAATTTAATGTTATGACTTTGAGAGGCAGCTAATCTCATGTTTAACTTTCATGAAGACTTATCTATTGTTTTTTTTTTTAATTCTTTTAAAAATAAATTCTCTTGGCCTTGCACTGTAAGGGCAAAGTCCTGGGAAATGAACCCAAGAGCCGGATCTGTCTCAGGGTCTTGTATCTTCTCCCTTTATTAGGTCTGCTCCTGTCAGCCTTAAAACTCTGCAGCTTCACGGCATGCCCCTATAAGGTAAAATTCAATTCCTCCTTTCTGTAGAAGGAAAAACTGATGCACAGAGCAGATAAATTACCTGCCCAAGGTCAGAGTGTGACTGAGAGAGCACTAGCACACTGATGAAACCATTTCTATCCCATTTTGATAAGCCTGAAAGTGGCTCTTGTTAGGAAGCACTGGAATGGAATATCTGTAGCAATTGGAAAATACCTTTTTACCCCTTTTTCATGTGTACCTTTAATTTTTTACAGCAAGCCTTGGTGGTAAATTTTGGCTACTAGTGGGTGAGCATGAATGAACAAAAGTGAATTTATAGGGAGCAGGCAAAATGTTGCAAATAAATTTTCAAGAATGCACTGTCTTCTCTCCTGCAAGACCACAGGGACCCAGCCTGCCATACAGAATTCCCACTCACCCTGATTGCTGCCTTTCATCAGTTTCTGAGGTGAGTGAGACCAGGAGGGTACAGTCAAGTTTTCTCATGATGGCCTGTTTCCATTAACTGAAAGCAAAGGCCTCACATGTCAAGATCTTATGTTTCAAGAAGATATTAGTTATTGACTTGAGTTCTGCTTGACAAGTGCAATATTGTTAATGAAAAGAGAGGAGTCACTTTGTCACTATGGTGAAAATACAGAGAAAGATTTCTGTTGTGGGTTAGACTTGTTTCCTCCTGAGAAAAAACAGTGTCTTATCTCTTATGAATCTTCTGTTCCTAAACATATAAACATCAGTTGCCCAGGAAAGTGACATCAAAATGAAAGAAGACATTTCAGTCATCCTCGCCCACATGTCAAGGCAGTGGAATTTCCAGTGCATTCTTTTATTCCCCTAGCACCTGATTTCTTGTGGTTTCACCTCTGACCCCTTAGAGCAGGCAAGTCATTCACTCATCTGCATCTTCACTTTCCTTCCCTGTCAGCTCTCAAAGCAACTTAGTGGGCTGGTTCTTGCACTTCAGTGCATTTTGCTGATAATTCTCATCTGGTGATTTGTTTTAGCGCACTAGATTGATATAAAGAACTCTTGGTGAAATACCATGTTTAAAACAGTGATTATTTGAAAACTCTGTAGAGAAGGAAGTTGACTTAATAGAGATTCACAACTCCTTTGAGAGCCCATCCCAGTTCCCCCCAGCATCTGGGGGAATGCTGTCACTGAGCCCAAACAGAACTTGGTGAGCTGCTCAATGTGCACTGATCTTGAATGCTGTGGAATCTTTAGGTGGGACCAAGAAAACACAGACGCTCTCAGGACTAATTGCAGCTCTGGAGGTCTTGTGCAATTAGGAGGAAAATGCATTCCTGGATTCAGATCCTGATACTCTGAGGTTTACTTTTTCATCTTGAAAGGCATAAAGACCATGACAGTGGTTTTAACTGGAACACATACAAGTTGATTTTTCCCACTCTCCCTGTATGTCTGCAGGAAATTACAACCGGGAAAGAGCCAAGCTGTGATAACTCCATCACCGCAAGGGTTTGTCTCTTGCTGCCTTTAGCCCTCCATTCTGATGTGTTTGTGTTAACCTCCTCTTCTCTTTCCAATTACAGCGCTGGCCCTGGGGCTGGGAGCAGCAGCGCGGGTCCCTGCGGCACCGGCTGCCCTGCAAGCGCCGCCGCAGCATCAAATAGCCCCGATGATGATGGGGAAAGCAGCAGCAGGAGATGTGAGGAATTTTTCCCAGTCACGGGACTTTCTCAGCAGTATGTATTATTCAGTCTTTCCATTTGTAATCATCACAGAGTGAGTCTTTCCTTACAAGAAGGAGAGGCACAGCTCTGCTGACATTGAAAGCTCTGGCAGAGGGCTGCAGACATCAGTGGGGAAATGACTGTATTTTAATGGGTTTTGCCTCTTAAGTAAAACCTCAAAATGAATTATTTTCTCCTTGTGTATAATCGTCTCAGTAATCTGAAAACATTTATTTCTGTCACCAACAGAATAATTCCTCCCTTTGACAGGGAGAGAAGCAAAGTTCATGGTCTGTAGAGGGAGGTACCATTCTTTTTGGGAAAAGGAAGTCTCAAAGACATTTTTCTAAGCGATTAGAGTAACTTCTGGGTAGTCCAACTACACCCAGGTGTCACTTCACTCAGCAGCTGCCCCACTATTGTGGGGCCTCAGCATTTACGTGAGGCTGGGTTAAAACTCATCTTTAGAAAGACTGTTTTATTAAAAAAAACCTCACAGCCCAGCATCACTCCTGAAATTAGTTATGTAATAGGCTTTTTGATTTTTAAAATTATTATTATTTTTGACTGTGTCATTTACTGTACATAAATAAGGAGAAGGTGATCTCTTTTGCTAAGCTTCTTTGCTGCAGTAGTGGAAATCAGCTTGTATAATAATTGCCTTTTGCTTGGCTACTGGCTCTGTTTTCACATAGAAAAACACATTGCAATAGTTTTAATATTATTGCCAAATTAATTATGACATTATTGGCTGTGTCATCTCTGAAAAAACATTCTCTTCAGCCTTCTGAGGAAGGTAGAGAGCAGAGGATGGAGCAGATTCAAGAGCTAAACATTTTCAAACGAAGATCATCTGAAGATCCAACCCCCCATGGCAGAGAATGGCTGCAGCCATGGGCTGTGGGACCGCCACTGTCTCAGCTGTTTTCTACAGCTCTGGAGGTATCCTGTGCATAAAATCTCTTGTTCTTGCTTTGCTCATGGCTTGGAATAGCACATAATCACTATCAGTGCTTGTGCCTTCACTGGAACTCATTTTGTCTCAGGTATCTTTAAATGGGAGTGAAAATGATATCGGTGAAACCCATCAATGCAATGGAACAGTTTTAGTGAGCAGGCAGACACTGGACATTTAGCTTTTTCCCAAATCTACTTAATAACAATCCCTTGTATAACATGGTCTACTCCTGCCATTTATTAAAATCTGTGATTTGGGGGGAAAAAAAAAAAGCAATATGTTTGAGCCTCAGAGGGTTTCAGCAGGGTTCAGTTTGTTTAAGTTGTCAAATGTTTATTAATTTCTTTCAGAAGAAAATCCTTATGCTTTGCTGCAGAAGGATATTTTATTAAGTTCAGACAAACTGAACTGGCTTTCAGCAAATAGCATTTGGCTCTTGAACCAGGAGGAAATAGCTTGGTATGGTGTCATCATATTACAAAAGTGATATTGTGGCTAGAGGTCAGAAATTCTGGTGTTTGTTCATTTGTATTGAATATATTGAATTTGTGATGCATTATCTGAGTTCCTGTCAGTGCTTTTCTCAATCAGAATTTCACCCTAGTCCAGAAGGAAATGCTATCAGTGTGTGGTCTGTGCTCCTAGAAACAAAGGGCTTCTGAAAATGTTGGTATCACCGTGGGTGGGTCCAGGACGCAGAAGCTGCTCTGGGTGTGCTGAGCACGTGGCCAGCCCCTGCCTGCCTCGGGACCCTGCTTTGAGTCTCATAAAGGCAGGCAGCTGCTGCTCGCCCCAAATGGGTGAGAGACACGACCTATGGGGATTAGAGGCGTGTTCATCACTTTGGGACAGCCTCTTGCACAGCCACCCAGGAAAGGCTGTTTCTCCCTGTGCTTAGAATTTGCCTATAAAACCCCCAGACCTCCTGCCAGCTACAATGGTTAATGTGCCAGTTCGCTTTTCCTCGTCTTGGGCTGCTGAATTTCTTGGTGCCTTTGCTGCATGTCCCACCGGGGACATTTTGCTGCTGCTTACCTTAGACTCCAGGTAGCCTGGCGGTGTGGCCCCGGTGTGGCGCGGCGGGAGGGCCGAGGCTGCTGCATGTGCAGCAATCAATGGCTTCTCTGCCAATTACTCCTTCCAGGCCAAGGGGAGCACGGCTTGCACTTGCTTCCTGGAAAACAGTGTCACTGGCTCATCCCAGGAAGTGTTCAAGGCCGGGCTGGATGGGGCTCTGAGCAAGCTGGTCTAGTGGAAGGTGTCCCTGCCCATGGCAGGGGGTTTGAAACTGGGTGATCTTTAAGGTCCCTTCCAACCCAGGCCATTCTGTGATTCTATGAAATTCAAATCAACTCCTCATCTTCATAAGCCAGCCAAAATTGTTTCTCCTCCTGTGGTGGAAAGGTCCCTGTGTCATGTCTCCCTGTGGATTTGCTGGCAGGGTGAGAACATCTGCTTCTGCTTTCTGTTCCCAAACACCAGTGCATGATGAGACAGGCTCAGCCTATGGTGCTTCCATACATTTATGGTTATCCCTTTATTAATGACAGAACAATCTCATGGGCAGGGATGAAGCGAGGGGAGGGAGGAGATAACAGGATCATTCTGGTTGGTTATATTCTGTTTTCTTATATAAATATTAGTTCTTTCACCAGGAACTGCAACTGATTTTTCCACAGTTTATTAGATTTAATATTTTTTAAACCATATTAGCAAAAGCTCAACTGAGGGAATCTCTGTGACAACTGACTAACAGAAAATTAATTAGGATTCTGAATCTCTAGTGCTGGTATCTTAGGGCTCTTTGCTTGTCTGGATTAAATTGCATTAAACTCTTTATTGAGGAGAGCAGGGATCTTGGCACTGGAATCAAGCCCACATCTGCACCTGGATTTTCCTATTAAAAGTGGATGGAGTAGAAAGAATGTTAAATCTTTTTATCCAAGATTGAAGACATGCTAGACAGGACACAGAAAACATGTTTTCTTTTTTAAGGTTTATAATTTTGAGTGTTTACCTACCATGGATTTACAGTGGGGTTTTTTCCTGTTTGTTTTGGAGTGTTTTGTGTGGTTTTTTGATGCTTTGAACACATCCTTTATTACCAATTGCCTGTCTGGGATCCCAGGATGAATGCTTGTCTTGTATTTTTAATGAGGCTGAAGTTAACATGGGCATGTTTGTCTAGCAACAACATACCCAACTCTTTGCATGTCAAGGCGCCTTTGTTTGTGTACCACCATCATCAGCCCTTTCAGCAGGATCAGGGAATAAAGCTGGTAGTTAACTTCTGATGTGGATGGAAAATGAGGCATTGAACCTGAATCTTCTCTCATTCATTTTGCAATAAAGTGTGAGTAACTCTCTCTAAGTCAGCTGAATTATATCAGAAAGAGGGAATTTGGCCAATGTAATTCACAGTGTTGCACAAACAATATATTTGACTCTGGTCTAAGGATCAGTTCTTGATTTTCGAACACTTAGCAGTAAGTCTTCAAGGAGCTACAATGACAGGGTAATTTAAAGAAAAAAAAGAAAAA